>PISX010010757.1:0-56528 GCA_004024625.1 Mellivora capensis
TTTTTTTTTTTTTAAAGATTTTATTTATTTATTTGAGAGAGAGGCAGTGAGAGAGCATGAGCGAGGAGAAGGTCAGAGAGAGAAGCAGACTCCCCGTGGAGCTGGGAGCCTGATGCGGGACTCGATCCTGGGTGTCCGGGATCATGACCTAAGCCGAAGGCAGTCGTCCAACCAACTGAGCCACCCAGGCGTCCCACTGATGGCATTCTTTACAGAAATAGAAAATCTTAAAATTTGTATGAAACCCCAAATTGCCAAAGCACTCTCGAGGGAAAAGAACAATGCTGATTTCAAACTATACTACAAAACGACAGCAATAAAAACAGCATGGTGCCAACACTAAAACAGACATACAGACCAACAGAACCGAGAGCCCAAAACTAAACCCCTGTGTATAGAAGTCAACTAATATTTGACAAGGGAGCAAAGAGCACCCAATGGGGAAAGGATGATTCTTCAAAAGATGGGTGTTGGGAAAACTGGATAAACACAGAGCAATGAAATTAGACTCCTTTTATCACTCACAAAAATCAACCTGAAATAGATCAAAGACTTACACATAAGACCTTACACTACAAAACTACAGGAAAACATAAAGAAGCAGTTTAGCAATGGTCATAGCAGTGTTTGAAATATCCCAAAAGCACAACGAAAGCAAAAAAAAAAGAAAAGCAACAAAATGAAAAAGCAAGCTATGGAATGGGAGAAAATTTTTGCTAATCATGTATCTGACAAAGTGCTCAAATCCAAGACACATAAAAAATCCTATAACCGGACACAAAAACATCCAAGAGTCCAAAAACTGGGAAGAACTAAACAGATACTTTCTCAAGACCTCCATCCACATGGTCAACAGGTACATGAAAAGACGTTCCACTTCAATAACCATCAGGAAAATGCAAATTAAAACCACAGGGAGGGATGTCTGGGTGGCTCAGTCAGTTAAGCGTCTGCCTTCGACTCAGGTTATGATCCTGGGATTGGGGTCCTGGAACTGAGTACCACATCAGACTCCCTGGTCAGCGGAAGCCTGCTTCTCCCTCTGCCTGCAGCTCCTCTGGCTTATGTGCAAACACACTCTGACAAGTAAATAAATAAAATCCTTAAAAACACAAAAAGCACAAGAAGATATCACCTTGTATCTTTTCAAATGGTTATCAACAAAAAGACAAACATGTAGCGAGGATGTGGAGAAAAGGGAGCCCTTGTGCTCTGCTGGAAGGAATATAAATTTGCACAGCTACTATGGATAATAGTATGGAAGTTCCTTAAAAAAAAAAAATTAAAGAACTGTAAAATGATCTAGTAATTCTACTTCTGGGTATTTATCCAAAGAAAATGAATACACTAATTCAGAATGACATATGCATACCCATGTTCACTGCAGCACTATTTACAACAGCCAAGATATGGAAAGAACCTGTGTCCATTGACAGATGAATGGATTAAAAAAATGCGATATGTATACACACACACACACACACACACACACACATTCACTCATGAGAAAGAAGGATATCCTGTCATTTGTGACAACATGGATGGAGGACTTGGCACATTATAGTAAGTGACATAAGTCAGACAGAGAAAGACAAATGCAATATGCTGTGTTATCTGTGGAATTTAGAAAGGTCAAAGTTGTAGAAACAGAAAATAAAATGGTGGTTACCAGGGGACAGAGGTTATGGGGTCAAGAACAGATGTGTAGTTTAAGGGTACATATTTGTAATACACAGTTAATATGCCTTAGAAATATGACCATACGATGAATAAAAACAACAAATTGTTATTAAATTCATCAAACTTGCTTAGAGATTTGAACTTAATTATTCCAACTTCCAAAAATAATTACAAATAATTATGTAATGTGATAGAGGTGCTAACTATTACTTCAATGGCAACTGTATTACAATATATAAATGTATCAAATTCACATGTTGTATACTAACTTTCCTTGGAAGCAAACCTGTGTGGTTGGTCAATTACCACCAGCACAAAAAGTCACTAAAAAGTGTTTTTGTTAAATGAATTAAGCAAAGGGATGGCTACAATGCTGAAGATGCTTACAGATTTTTAGATCTTATTAAAAATGTTAAAACTTTTAAATCTCATACCTATCAAACTCAGAACTTCTTGGAGAATAACTACTAAGAAAGCTAAAACTCAGCTAGTCTCAAGGTTATCTGGCAAAGCGTAATATATAAAAAGTAAATCAACCATGTATGCTAGAGATCTCCCTTTGGAAGACAGGCCCTGTAATTTATAACGTAATGTGGTTTTTGATTCATTAAACACTTAAGGGTTCAGGTTTAACAAGTTCCTTCTAATTTGATGGAATATCTTCCCTAACTCTTCACAAATGAGAACCCAACTAGTTTTCACATAATTGAAAGAATGATTTTGTCTTCATAACACACCAATAATTTCAATGCGTTGCTTCTTTCACCCCATTACAGTGCCTATGTACTGTATGTATGTATCTGCCTATGTACACAGAGATGTAGAAAGTTGTTCCAAAGTCCAGGTGACAGTAAGGCCAACTTACAGGCACAAGACTTTACAAGACAAATTCATTGCCATCACCCTATTACTTTCATTCAGTCATGCAGACTCTATCCCTAATTCTTCTGAATTGCCCACCTGTCCATTAAGGTCCTTATCAAGTATGTCAGTGGCTCCACTGTTCAGTGCAAAAACTGAAAACCCACTATACTTTCATGATTATTAGTCTTAGTATCAAATGACCAAATTAACAAATGGCAGTTACAATTTTACATTTTGCATGTTTAGATGTCTTTAGTGTCATGATAAAGAGTTTAAGGACTTAGGAATCAAAGTCCCTCAATTTAAAATCTAATTTCACCATTTGCTACTTATGTGACTTGACACAATGTATGTAGTTTTCCCCTGCCTCTGCTTCTCTATCAGTAAAATATGGATAATAGTATATAATCATATGGAGGTGTTCTAAAATTAAATTAAAAGCTATTAAAAACACTTAAAGTAATTGGCAACTTCTGGGTGCCAAACTCTTGAACAAAAAAATTAGCTATATAGTAAATTACATCTACAGTGTTGAATTACTTGTAACTGATACTTAAATTCCTAAGCCTCAATTCCAAAATCTATGAAGTCTTCTAACCTAGTCACTAGTGAATTATGAAGTCCTGATGTTAGACACTTACTTTTCCTGATGATTTAAAATTACCTGCTTGAAAAATGGAACTAGAATTCCACCTGATACCATTGTTCTAATTTTCCTTATCCTGATACTGGCTTTCTGCTCCCTTAAATTTACTCCTCCCCTCTGCCTCCAACTCAGGCTTTTCTTGCTGATAATTTAAGGAGTTTTATGGAGGTGGGGGAGTGCCCTGGAAGGAATCCTGAAGGTATCAAAACCAGTCCAAGTTGGCCTTCAGTATAATGTCTGTAGTCTGAGATTAGTCTGTTATTAGAATCTAGCTTTCATTTGTAGGGAGCCTTTTAAAGTTTTACACACAATTATAATTTCAAGAAACCCACTAATTCTAATAAACTCAATGCAGTGAATGTTTATAATTTGTGGATTTGCTGAGACACATAATCTTTACATTCTCTTTCACCTTAAGAATATATCATGCCTAACTAAATTGTTTAATCACTGAACTGACAGAATCAAGCAAGAGATAGTCTGTGGTGAATTTATGTTTTGTCAACCCAGCAGCCTTCTTTCCCCATTCTTCCGGCAAATAACTTTTCTTTCAATGGCACACACTGCATATTCAGGGTATAAGCCTGAACAATCCTTTACTGGATGGTATGTACCCGTAATTCCACCAATGAGAATGACACTTGATTTCTTGTGACTGTCTTTACCAATACACATAAATTCAACCCTAAGAAAACCAAAAGACAAATGCCAAGTGAGGGACATTCTACAAAATACCTGACCAGTCAGTACTCCTCAAAACTGTTAGGGTTTTGAAGGAAGTCTGAGAAACTCAAAACCAAGAGGAGCCCAAGAAGACATGATGACTAAATGTAATGTGGCATCCTAGATGGGATCCTGAAACAGAAAAAGACATTAGGTAAAAATTAAGGAAATGTGAATAAAGTATGGATTTTAGTTATTAAAATGTATCAACACTGGTTCATTAATTCTAGCAATTTTATCATACTAAGAATTTTTATCTCCTATAATTTATCAATGTTAATTATAGAAGAAATTGGATAGGGAATATATAGGAACTCTCTGTACTATCCTTATAATTTTTCTTTAAATCCAAAACTGTTCTAAAAGAGGAAGTAAATTTAAAAGAATTAGGCTGATAAGAGGGAAAAAAATGCAAACCTAATCACACTTCCAAGCTGCTAGTACAAACTTTTTTGTACATCAACACTTTTTCTGCAAATTTTTGAGCCTCATTCCCAGAGTTTCTGATTTAGCAGGTCTGAGGTTGCGGACCCAGATTTGCACTTCTAACAAATTCTGAGATGTTGATCCTGCTGGTCTAGAAATGGTATTTTGGTAGTCACTGGCTTAGCCTAGAAGATGAAAGTCAGAAACCTCAAATGATCCCTTGCTTGTCTTTCCTATGCTGACATCTTATGTTGCATATAACTGCTTTAAGCAAGTCTCATATTAATGGGGAAAGAAAGACAAATCTGATGCTGTTTCACTACACATTTTTCTAACATGCAGATATGAATTCCTATCTGTAAAGCTACATACAGGACACATACCATTATCAAAAAGACAATGGAAGCTTGTTTCTGAAACTGAGGATTCTGAAACTTCTTTGGAAGCTGTTGAGAGAAACTAGAGACCTAAGAGTTGTCAAATCACAAATGATTAGTTTATAATCTAGCTATTATTATAACTAAAACAATCCAGACAAAAGGACTACATATTTTATTTTATAAACTTATTTTCTAACAAAACATGAAACTAAAAATTTGTTCCTGGTGACCAAACACAGTGTTACCAATTTTCCACGCTATGTGCCAATGTTTTATGGAAACTATTACTCCAAGTGGCAGACACAAGCAGCACAGAGCAGTTAAAAGCATAGAACACAGAGCCAGGCTGTTTGAGCTTAAAACTACTACTCTCTATAAACTCACTAGCTTTGACTTGGGCGAGTTATTTAACCTATGCAATAAATCACTTTCCCCACCTGTAATATAATGATAGAACCTACCTCACAGAGTTATCATTAGGGGTAAGCTCATATTCATTAAAGTCCTTAAAACAGTGAGTGGCCCATAAGAAGGGGGTTGTGGATCTTCTTGATATTTACAAAAGTCAATCAATACGCCAAGCACTATACTAGAAAATGGCAATATTATGGTTGGCCAAAACAGTCAAGGTTAGCCAGTCTACAAGAGTGTACAGACATTAACAAATCAATCATACAAAAAAAATATGAATATGGAACTGTAAACTATAATACACATTTGCAGGAAAGGACCCCACTATCTTAAAAGTATTAACCCTACTACACACATCTAGTTTCATTTGTGGAGGATGACAGGAAAGTACGACAGGTTCACAGATGTTTCCCTCTTCCAGGCTTAACAGTAATCTTACTTCAATTAGCAAAGTCTTAGAGATATTTTAACAATCCAATCATTTGGGCAATACACCTGCTTGGTCAAAAAAAAAAAAATGGAAACAGAATTATTTTGACATAATTTTTAATCAACATAAAAATGTTTAAGGCTGGAAGTTTTATTTCACTTTAATGGACATTAAAGGTGGCCTACTAAACTGGAAAACTAAGAAAGGTCATTAATTAACATTTAATTAAAACATGCCCCTTGGAGAAACTGTTCTTGAAGGAATTCTTTAAGGACTATATAAAAACTTAAAATCAAATAGTAATGATGCAGAAGAAAAACACTGCAAGCTCAGTACTTCAGAGATAATGTTATGTGTATAAAACACCCAGGCATCTACACTTAAATAAAAAAGGCAAGTCATGCAACAACTCCAGATGAGTTTAAGTTCCAAGGTACTTAGGCATTAAGGAAGAAATCAGGTAAAAAAAAAAAATCAACTGCCTATCGACAGCATTAAAATAAATGAAATATTAACAAAACTTAAAAACAAGCTAGACTTAGCTTGCGTTTCAGAACTGATGCCACAGATTTAGGATATAGGCAAAAGAATAAAAACAATACCCAATATGAATGTCTATTCAAAATTAATATGCAATGAAACAAACAAAACCCTAATGTTAATGTTCTAACAGACAACTTAAAAATACCTGGTAGTTACTTAAAAAAAAAAAAAAAAAAAAAAAAAAAAAAAAAAAAGGTACATAACCAAATGCCTTAAAACTGATCCCAGAACTCATAAATGAGATCTTAAAAATTTATTGTGGGTGTCATGCAGTTTCAGGCTGGGGAATGGCTGACTTAAAAAAAAAAAAAAAAAAAGGAGTGGCAGAGCAATACCCTGAAGTCACTTTCAATTATTTGCAAAAACTCTTTTTCTTCGCCCTTAAATGGTTAAGGAATTGTCTAAACAAAACCAAACAGGTTACACTTAATAAGAATTAAAATCTCTAGCATAAAATGATAAAATAGATCATTAGTCCTCTGCCAGTATATGGTTACAAGAAGTTACATCACTGACCTATATAATCATTTCTCCCTATGGTATGTTGATTTCAATTTATATTTTTAATGGTTTACAAGTTACTGGCTGAAATTATTACAATAAAACTAGGGCAGGTTTTAAGAACTACCCTTCAAGTGTTCCACTTTAAAAAAGGATGGTCAAAATCAATGTTCTAATTTATGTAGTAGTATTGTACCTATTGTACTAATTCTTAGTTTTGCATATGTTCTATGGTCACATAAGATTTTAATACAAGGCAAAGATTACTATAGGAAATAAAGACTTCTCTAAGTACTTTTTTTGCAATTCTTCTATAAATCTAAAACTATCAAGATAACAGGTTAAGAAAAATAACTCAACTCTTAGGACCTTACTACCTTTATACTAGCAAAGATACTGAATAAGAAAAAATAGTACTTTCTATTTCCCATGTTGAGTTTAGCTGTCAGATTAGTTACCAAGTGTATAATAAACTTAGTTTTCACTGCTTTGCTATAGTAATTACTTTGAATGCTATGAAAGACAAACAGATTTCTAGAGAAACAATACACTTAACAAACATTTTTAATTTTCTTGACAGATAAAGTGACACAAATTCTACTTAATAATAACTGTCCCTTTATGTACGAATCTAAGATAAAAATATTTAGATTTTTATCTGGGCAACAAATCAGAGAGGTTCATAGGAGTAAGAGAGGAAATAGGATGATCACTAATGTAACCACTAACGTAACTGAATATATAAGCTGCATCTCTCGCACACACATACACAGAAACACACACATACAGAGTCAGTGCTTTGTAACTAACTCTCAGGTGAATAATCCACTTGCTTTAAATAATAGTTCAACTGCATGTAACACATTAAGATATTGCTTAGGGGGAAAAAATGTCTCAAGAAGAAAACATTAAAAAAGGTGTATTAATCATTACCTCAAATCAAGTATCAACCTCTCCCCTAAACAATAAATAAGATTTTATGTCTCCAAATGAACCCAAGTCCTTAAATTATGAAAGATAATTTTTAAAAATTTAAATACAATCCCAAGTACTAAAAACTTATATACTCTCTTTTGGCCCAATTGTTCTGAAATGTTTCCACAGTATTTTGTTAAAATACCATGTATCATGAAAGCCCAGTTGCCAGGTTTTTTATGTCTTTATTTGTAACAGAGCTAAATCATTTAATAATTCTATAACTACTCTAGTAGTTATTTGCTAGTTGAGTGAGACATACTCTTTATTAACCTGTACTTCTAAAACTGTACTTATGTAAATTTTCTTTGTAAGAATAAAAGAAAAACACTCAAGGGGCTTGGGAAATAATCATTTTAATCTACATTAGCATAATTCATACCCAAATTTCTTAAGTTTTGCCAAAGTTCTGGCCTTCAACCATTTCTTAATTTTAGTTTTCTTGGTGAGCTCTGCATTGCCTCAAAAAGTAAACTATCTTTAATGGGTTCAATTAGCATAAACAATCTAAGACTGTGATACCTGTAGCTAATGAAGTATAATACATAATCAACATTGTATCACCTAGAATTATCAAGCTATTCATGAAAGTCTAAAAAAAAAAAAAAAAACCTCTAAAAGAATTCAGCTATTTTATTTAACATGTAATAGATACTTCTCATAAAGAAAAGCTTAAATATTTAGTTTTCTGATAACCTAATGTATTTCCATAAGCTTTTAAGTCTACGGTTCAATACATAAAGGTTCCCATCACAGAGGCCAGATATATAAATTTCTCTTTACATGTAACTAAAGATTTTAAGAGGGTGGAGGCTATAAATCCAGTACAATTTAGTCATTAACAACATACAAAGACCTTATAAAATAATCAGGAAAGAGATGTTTACCATTATTGCTTAGTCTTAATAAAATGGCAAGTTCTAACCAAATTGATACCTCTCTACTCTTATGTTTTCTATACATTTAAATCATAGCACTTGGCAAGTAATACAGGTACTGATATAATGTTTTAATTCAATTGTAAACAAATTCCAATTTGTTATTGAATGCATATATTCCCCTTTAACTAGCTACTACACTACCTCTGAATCATTCCTCCTAGAAAAAGTAACCTTCCCAAGGATAAAACAATGCACAACTTTATCTCCTCCTCAAAGATTTTCAAGTATTATAGGAACACAAACTCATGAAAAAACTAATTAAAAATCCAACATTCCATCTTGCTTTACTAATTATGGGGTAACAGAAAAGAGATGTGAACAAATGTTCTTTTACACTTCTCTGCTCAACATAATATTATATGAAAAAATACTGTAACTATGAGCTACTTTCTAGCTTTTCAAGTAAAGGACCCAACTACAGTTCTGTCGAGTGAGGAGAAATGAATTATCAAACTTAGGTAACTCAAAAAGAAGATGGGAGGCACAGAAAGATAAACTGACTTTGGCTTTTAAGAACCTACCATTGACCCTGAACTCCCAAATTCAACAATAACAGCAACAACAATGACAACACAGCAACAACAAGAGAGGACAGCAGCAAGCCACCATTTTACCACACAGCTAAGAATTCTGAAATAGGCAATAACTTTCTATCCCTGTCAACTCATTCTGCTGTATCTTCTTTTTGTTTTTCCTGCTTTTTGGTAGCAGGCAGTTCAAGGCTTGCCCATTGCATAGGTTCAGCTTTTCTCATGGTGATCTCAATCTTTGTTGCAGTCATAGTTACATAACTTCGTGTTACATCAATCACCTGCAACATACCAGAGAATGATGGTAAGCCTCGATGTTGTTTTTCAAGTCCCAGAGGAAAATACTGGTCTTGTCTATGCTAATAATCACAACTCCGAGCATCTAAGGCCATTTTTATAACCAGATTTAAAGTTTTTAGTAAGAATTAATAGTAAGTTATATTACCTACTTTGTATCATTGCTTTTTAAAGTATGGTCTCCTTACTGTACAAACTGTTTATTTTGAAGTAGTAGAAAATATTCTGGATACTTACACCCCATAATTTCACATTTTGATGAAATTCCTTCTCTCCTTCAAATACAATGTGCACATTTAACTGAAAAATATACAGAAAGTTAACTGATCAAATCCAAGCTGAAGGAATAAGATTGAAACAATGATTATAAATAAAGATACTGATATAAATTCTTTAAGCTATTTTAACAAACTTCCAATATTACTTTTTTTTTTTTTTTTGAGGAAACCATTAACAGAAAAGAAAAATTAACTGAAGTTTCATATTGAGAACTAGGTACTATATTATTTAATAAAATCTTTTAAGCTACTGTAGTATTTCCAGAATGCTTCAGAAATAATTCTATTTTATATAGAAATTTTCATTTACAAAAGTTTCTGACAGTAATTTCAAACTACTTTTTTGAATGGAAAATATTAAAAGAATCTTAAAATTGACCCAGAGTATTTTTTAATACATTAATATAGAGAATCATGTATGAAGAAAATTTTTTCCCAAAGATA
Source organism: Mellivora capensis (assembly GCA_004024625.1). Lineage (NCBI taxonomy): Eukaryota > Metazoa > Chordata > Mammalia > Carnivora > Mustelidae > Mellivora > Mellivora capensis. The sequence goes on from PISX010010757.1 coordinate 10,070, forward strand.
TTTAGTGTACTTACCAATGTACTATTTGCTTCTACTTGGCTAAGTTCTGGAAGTGAATTTTTAGCATACACTGAAATGGTGACTTCACCCCCAGTCTGATGCCAGTCATGTCTACAAGGAACAACTTTTTTCCCCTGTAAAAGAAGAAAACCCTTATGAATTTACAAAGTGCCACATAACCTCCAAAAAAGAGGAATCTGAGTCAAATAATTAAAAAAAAAACCTACCATGTGCAACCGAGCCCTTAATGTTTTTAAGGGCAAACAAAAAGTTTAAACAGTAAAATATATCACAATACAAATAATCTTTATAATCTTATGGTTGGAGAACATGCTTATTCTTCCATTTGTGTTTTTTCCTTTTAGGGCCATAGCATCACTATACATTGAAAAAGGCAACTTAAAAACTCCTAATAAATTTTATCCTGTTTTAACATTTCTGAAATCCACTAAGCACAGTCATAAAAACATACTATGAAAACCAAGACATCTGCTTAGTGAAATAATCCAGATAACATCATAACCTCATGCACTGAAATCTTCCACTTATTTTCTTTAAGTTGGAAGTTGATGACATATTGAAATTTCCAGTTTCTACAAGTTGGAACTGACTTACAGCAATCTACTATTTGTTGTTATAGAACAGTTTATTTTCCCCTAATAATAAAATGAAGAAAAAAGTGATAATTTGTGAAAGAAATGTTTTGGTTTATTATTACAGAAATAACTATTACCTACTAGTAGAACATTGCTTTGTCAGAGACTATTTAAAAAAAAAGAGACAAATTGTGATTTGTTTCATAAATTTACAAAAGCAACTTAGTTACATAATGCAGGAAACCATGAGGCACTACTGTTTTTACTGTTTTCTTTTTAATTAACATATAACGTGTTATTTGTTTCAGGGGTACAGGTCTGTGATTCCTCAGTCTTAAACAATTCACAGCACTCACCATAGCACATACCCTCCCCAATGTCCATCCCCCAGCCACCCATCCTTCTCCCCTCCACTCCAGCAACCCTCAGTTTGTTTCCTTGGATTAAGAGTCTTTTGTGGTTTGTCTCCCTCTCTGGTTTCGTCTTGTTTCATTTTTCCTTCCCTTCCCCTATGATCCTCTGTCTTGTTTCTCAAATCCCTTATATCACTGAGATGATATGATAATTGAGACACTACTATTGAAAAAGCAGTATTTACATTTCGGTATAATTATGCTAACTGAATATAAAATTATTTGGATCACTTACATTTTTTTCCTTAGCTACTAGCTCAGACACTTAATACTTGATTAAGTGTATACATTAAAACATAACAAAAACATTATTTCATTTCACCAAGGGTTATACTCTAAAAACTTCTGCATATAATAGAAAATATTTATTTTTTTAAGCTAAAACTTTCAAAATTTTGGTCCTTGGAGAAAATACAGAGACTTTACTGTTTTTTTGCTGATAAAATATTCCTGCAAGTTTTGTGGTAGACGAGTTATTGTTACTTGAAGGATATATTTATAATACCAAAGCATGTTACGAAAAATCAGAAAATATAGAATACTCAAATACAGAATTGAATGAATCCCTAAAGCAATAAAAGACACATATAGTGAAAAGGTTCACTGTTAGTGGGGTTGTTACTGCCAATATAGCACATAAAACTAATTTATTATAAAATACATTACAAGAGCTAAGGTGCACTTACTGAACAATAAACTGGTTGCCTTCTTACAATTTAATGGGATTCTGGACACTTATTTGCATAGTCTATGTCTTTTTAAAAAGCTATCCAGTGAAGTAGGGACTAAAGTTTTTGTTGTTTCGATAAAGTACCCTCTAGCAAGCAGAGGCATTCAAGACAATTCGAACAAGTCATTCTCTTTGGCCGCTAGATGGAGTGATTTTACATTGTAAATGGCTGAGTCAAGTTTTAAGAGGCCAGGAGAGAATCCAAAGTTGAAGTGATCAGTAACATGGAAGGAGTAGAAAAATGCTTTAAAAACAAACAAACAAAAAAACAGAACGTGGGAAGAGCCTATGGAATTACAGAAACACATGCTTCGATTCTGGCAGAGGCTTCGTATTTCACAAAAACCTGCATATCTGCATCATCACACACAACGGCCACTTGGATTAAAGGGCAGTGCTCTAGAAACTTGACTCAATTTTAATTTTTAGCTCATCAAACCTTTACTGTATGCGAGAGAAAAACTTTTTTTTTTAATTTCTGAAGACAGAATAATCTTAAATCTTTAAAAAATGAGATAACTATATCCCAATGTTATTATGAAAATGCTACTTACAGCATCCTTTTTAGTCCACATGTGTTTCCCTGTTGTACAGCCCTCTTGTGCTAAGAATGTATTGAAATCAGAAGTTTTTCTTCTACAACAGCTCCAGTATTTCATCCTTTAAATTATCATAGAAAAACTTCAGAAATACAATCTTACAACTACCACAACAACAGTGTGATTTTAAAAGGTAAATAAGTGTGTGCAACTTCAGTATTCTAGAAAGAGTCTATCAGGAGACTAATCATTTTAAAACCAGAATGGCATTTATTGTAGTAGTTCTGGAGCTCCTGAGTAAAGATGCTTAAAACCATCACAAAATTCCAAATCCACTTTTCACTAATTGCTCACATTCCACTTTCCTCATAAAGTTCCCCAAAAGTGATAATGACCAAAGGTTTTAACAGAGTGGAAGACTTTAACATGCTACTGCATTTCTATAAACTAAAACACAGCATGGAAGAAGGGCTAGATCTCAGTTGAGGGCTGTGGAGAAGTGTGGATTTTCTTGGATGACATAATATTGATGTCAGATATTGGCCAGAGTCAAAAAATCCCAGATGTCCAGCAATGCATAGAACAGTCCAACTAAAAACTATCCAGCCCAAATAGAGTATTCCATTGAAAAATAAGGGAATAAGGAAAAACATGAGGTATGAATCACAATGGCCATCTCACTGTAGTAACTGTTTCAGTTTTCTCATATGTAAAAAGACAAAACCCACATTCTAGGTTTTTCTAAAGATTATATAACAATGTAAGTAAAATATTAATAATGCTGCATGGCAAATAATGTTTATAGGCACATTAACTCTTCTAACCTCTACTATGAAGTTTTAATTAGTCATGTATAAGTTACCCTTCATGAAAAATAGGTACTCCAGAATGATATACACAGACTTCTTCTAAACTCTGTGGACCCTGATAAGTCTAAAAGAGAAAAAAGAGGAAAAAATTAGCTTCACATCTCAGTGTCCTATTTCACAAACATTTGTAGAACTGGTGACCTCTAAGAACTATGAAAATGCTCAAGAAATAACACTACCTAAAACATTCATAAATTCACCCCAAGCCATTCCAGTAAGGAATGAAAAATGATTCCTTTTTAGATATGCTTAAGTTTTAGTTCCCTGTGAAAAAGGCAAATAGAAAAGTAGGCAATGGGATATATTAAGATACTTTCACACATTCAGGTATGAGGTCACAATTCAACATATTCAGGTATTTAAATTTATAGAATATTGAAACCAAGGGACTAGTATTCTCAATGGAAATACAGTTATGGGATGATTTATGTGTACAGGAAACTCTGTGTGGGCATTATGAATTAATAAGCAATTCTGGAAGTTCTATAGTGTTGTTTCTTATCCCTAGGAAGGGTAAAATGAGCTGCAGACCTATAAATATATCCAGGGTTTGTCTGGAAGATCCGGGCCCCATTGCTGCTGTAGGTGAAGGCTCTACAGATGAATTCACAAAAGGTAATGTTAATAAAACACAGATGCAGCCAGCAGTATATTTTTTACTCTGGTATTTATAGCAACCACCTACAAGTACAGAAAATAAAATTCTGTATATTTACTTTTGGTAAATCCAAAGTACTGCCTGTGTATCTCCTAAAGATTCCACAAGCACATAAAAATCAGCTATGTTAGATTCTGAACTTATCACTACTGCCCCCTCAACTCCTACTCTTCTTCCTACTTATGTGATGGCACCATATCCATTCAGTCTCCCAAAGCAAAACTGCAGTCCTCTCCCTCCGTCCATGTTTTCTATCGTGAACTGTCAATTTAGCTTGAAAATATCTATCAGTTTAATCTTCTAACCTTCTTCATGATCCCTAACAGATTTCAGACAATGAGACTGTACTAACAGATTCTAATTCTTTTTTTTGCCTTCCATTTCTGTACTCTAATTAAAATGTGTATCACTCTCTTAAAATAGTCGTTTAATTACATCTACCACACACCTTACAGTTACCAGTTCCAGGTGGTGTGCACATTTTAAAAGTGCCTCTACATATGGGAAAATACTCATGGCCTTCAAGTAGACAAACTTCTTAAAAAGAACAGGAAGAGCACTCGTCAAACAGAATGGACAAATTGGGTTTCATTAAAATTAAACAGCCTTTGTTTTATCAAAAGTCATAATTAAGAAAGTGAAAATATACAGTATCTCTCTCTGGTTAAAAATAGTAAGAATTCCTAAAACCAACAAGAAAAGCCAACTGAGAGAAAGAAAAATACGTAAAAGATTTCAGACATTTCACGAAAGAGGACATCCAATTGACCAATAAACACCCAGAAAGGTACCCAACCTCAACATCAGGAGCATGCAAACTAAAATCACAATGGCAACACTATGCACTAACAGAATGGCTAAAATATAGAAGACTGATATTACAAAGTGTTAACCCAGGTGTAGAACAAACGGAATCAGCCCCATATACTGCTGGCTGATGTGTAAAGACGACCATCTTGGAAAACTATGAGAAACTATTTGTTAAAGCTGGACACAGACACACTATGATCTGGCAATTCCATTTCTAGTCATATACCTAATAGAAATGTATCCATGTGTCCCCAAAAGTCAGGCACAAAAATGTTCATAGTAGCATTAAACAAAAATATTTAAAGGACAATAGAAAGGGTAAGCTGATGAGCAACATTCACACAACAGCACATTTTAAGACAATGAAAAATGAACAAACTACGGCTACATGCAACAAAGATAACTGTAACACACATTTCATTAAGCCAAGGAAAACAGGAGTGAGAATCCTGGTCTACGATTCTATTCACATTAAGCTGAGAAACAGGCAAAACTACTCTACATTGATAGAAAAATGTGGTTATATTTGGGAGAAAATAATAAATGGGAGAAGGTATAAGGAGGGCTCTGCTTTGTGAAAATCCCTTGAGCTATAAATTTACTTACATCTATATACTTTTCAATATTACGTTTCAATGAAAAAGATCAAATAAGGGCCTCTCTAACCTACAGCAGGTTCTAACTTTTCAGCACTATAAAAGCCTTTAAAGATCTAGTCGTTAACAACTTCTCTTTTAATCTCCACACCAACAAATTTTATATATTACAAACTGTTCCTTGTTTGCTATATAGTGCTATCACCTCTGCTTGAGATATCCTTTCTTTTTGTCCATTTACAGAATTGGCATTCATGTTTCAAAATCTGTCTGAGATCGTTTCTCTCTGGTCTTCCTGCACTACCCACCCTCCCACTTGCACTGTCTCCTCTACCCCAGTATTTAGTTACTCTCTTCTATCTACTACTTCAACCTTACATACATATAAATATTTCCATTTCCAACCCTAAATAAGCAAGGTGATCTCAAACTTAACATGAGGGAAAATTACACACCCGCTCCCCAAAACCTGTTTTCTCCTTCTTGGTTAATGGTGTCATCAGTCACCTAGCTGTTGGAGCCCCAAGTCTCCTCCACTTAAAGCTCATTAGCAAGTTCTGCTAATACTTCCAAATAGTATTCGTTCTGCATCATTTGTCATGAGCCAGGCAGGCACCGCTCTAGGCATTTCAGATACAGCAAAGAACAACCAAAAAAATCCTGTCCTTGTAAACCTTACATGGGAGAAGGAAGGGAAGGGAAAGTCAGATCACAAAATACATAGCAAAAGAAGTAGCGTGTTATAAAGTGATTAGTGTCCTGTAGAAAAGGAGGATAGTTGAGAATGGAGATGTTGGAGGGCATGCAATTTCACACAGAGAGGTAGGTGAAACTCACTGAGATGTTTGAGTATATCCCACATTTAACCCCTTCTAAAAAATAAGCTCCAACCCCACTGCCTGGTCTTTCACAATTGCAACCTAGCTCGTTTTCCCTCCTCTAATTCCCCAGTGCCCCATTATGTATGCCAGATTATCAGCCAAAGAGGTCTTTTTAGAACCCCTCCTTAGAATAGAGAATGTGAGGGCACCTAGGTGGCACAGATGGTTAAGCATCTGCCTTTGGCTCAGTTCATGATCTCCAGGTCTAGGGATCAAACCCCTTATCAGGCTCCCAGTTCAGTGGAGAGTGTACTTCTCTCCTTCTGCCTTTCCCCCCTGCTTGTGCTCTCTCTCTCAAATGAGTAAATAAAATCTTAAAATAAATAGAGAATTCTTCCCATTATCCAAAAAAACCCCAAAACAACAAAACACAACCCCCCCCCCAAAACACCCACACCCTTCACTGTGCTCTATAAGGACTGCCATAATTGTGCTTCCCCAATTTACCCCTACCTTTCATATTTTCCATCCCTGACCAACGCCCACTGACCTCTCCCATAATTTCTTGAAAAGCCAAGCTTTAAAGACTCTACACATACTGCCCCCCTATCAATTTTTTGGAGGTTTACATAACTCACTACTTCATTATTTAGATTTCTGATTTAGTGTCACTTACCAAAGGAGTTTCCTGACAGCCTTATTTAACAGTTTTACTCTCCTTGTTTATTACATTTTCTTTATATCTACCTGAATTCCTAGTATTTAATTATCTATGTGTTATCCTTCTCCCTAAATTAGACTCAACTCCACAACAGCATAAATTGTTGCTTTACTTGATATTGTATTTCCAGCCCCCCCCCACAAAATGTCTGGCACACAGTAAGTATTCAGTAAATGCTGACTGAATTAGAATTACTTATTCCATGATTCTGTCAGATATGTTTGTCAAAGACCAAGCCTCTTATCCATGTTCACAGTCCTAGACCATAGCACACTGACCAACATGTAATAGGCATTCAAATATTTGTTGAATTGAATCAGTAAATTGCATCCTCTTCTTCAAAAATTATTTTACTTCCATAACACAACACAAATTTTATAATACATACCTTTGAACACCCTCCATTTTTACATGAGGTCCCAATCTTAATTTCATCACTGTCCTCTTCTAAATAAAGAAAAGAAAATCAAATTAGAAACATTAAAATACTTTAGTGTCATTCTTAAATAACCTTTTTCATAAAACAAGTATTTGGAAAAATACTAAATCTAAAATACACCGAAACTTTAAAACAATTTTGAATTACTAAGTTTTCTAAGTGACCTTTCAGTTAATGTATTTAAAAAGCTGATAAGAAATCAATTACTATGATTAGGTTTTGCCCATGTCCCCAAATGATATATGACACATTTCTATTCTATATGTAATACAATATCCAAAATCTTAACCCTATCAGAGAGAAATCATGAAATGGGTACTACTTACCTCCACGGTACTGAGTGTAGGTCAGAATATATTGAATATATTTTATACCACACACAACGAAACATTTACAATTATCAAATAAACTTAACAGTTAAAAATTACTGAATCAGAATAAAAATGTTTAATTAGCAGTTTCTTATTTTAATAAAGACATTATGGAATAAACCACCAATTCATTTTGTGGTATTACTCGTATTTAGAAAACAAAAAATAAATTCTTTATTATAATGTACTACCTTTTTATACTTATATTCATTGGACTATACTGCTATCTCTTTTTGATAATTGGTTAATTGTACAGAAAAAACCCACAAAATGAAATCTTACCTTTCTTATTTTCTTCATTCCCCGAGGATAGTTTAAGTTTATCAAGTGCTTGTTTTAGCGAGGCAGCTATTTTTAATTCCAAGTTTGTCATTGGTTCATCTGGGCTGGAGAATTTTAAAATTTTATTACCACTATTGATGTACCAAAACATACATATGTATACATATATATATATATATATATATATATATATATATGTATTTTTTTTTTTTTACTAAAAATACACTAAGAACCTATAAAAACCCAAATGTTTTGTGAATCAAGTTTTTCCTATTAAATGGTGTTTTATAAATAACTGCTATACGTATCTATACTTTTAAGTTTTAACAGAAAAATTCTGATTTAAAACATTAAGGGATGCCTGGGTGGCTCAGTTGGTTGGGCGGCTGCCTTCGGCTCAGGTCGTGATCCCAGCGTCCTGGGATCGAGTCCCACATCGGGCTCCTTGCTCGGCAGGGAGCCTGCTTCTCCCTCTGCCTGCCACTCTGTCCGCCTGTGCTCGCTCTCTCTCTCTCCCTCTCTCTCTGACAAATAAATAAATTAAAAAAAAAAAAAATTAAGACTCAGGCACCTGGGTGGCTCAGTCAGTCAAGTGTCTGACTCTTGATTTTAGATCAGGTCACATCTCAGGGTTGTGAGATCAAGTCCTGAGTCAGGCTCCACGCTGGGTGTGGAGCCTGTTTGGGATTTTCTCTCTCTCCCTCTGTCCCCCCCATAAATACATACATAAATAAATATATTAAGGCTCAAATAATCATGCTATTGCCAACATGGCAATTATTAATTAGTATACATTAATAATTATTAATCAGTAATTCTAATGGGAAGGAAGCGAAGAACAGGAATCCACGTTTGCCAAGAAGGAACCATGAAGTACTTTTACATTCCACACCCAAGCAAAATGCTGAGAATACAAATTTTATTTTTTGGGAATATAATTAACAGGCAACAAATATGTACTAACTGAATCCATATTCCTACCAGAGGAGATAATTCACTTTGTGTGGACACTGGTTATATGCATCCATACATTCAGATAGAATCATACTACAAAGTAATTTCAGTAGGGTTAAAAATCAATGCCACCCTCCAACACTTCATAATGGTTAAAGTGTCATGTGTATACTTTATATAAAGCCATTCAATAAGTATTAAGAATATCAACAAATGCAACAAAAATAGAAATTCCAAATTATTCAATCCATATCCTTAATGAAAACAACTGATGTACGAAGTATTAGCACAGTATATAAAAACCTATATTCCCATAATCTCTACAATACTACCAAATGAATTTACAGAAAAACACTTATTATCTCTCACTTAAGTGATAGTCCATTATTTAAAATAGATATTAATTCATACTAATTATCATAGACACTACTGTAATACTTACAAATGAGCCATGCCAAAGTTGTCTTTTCCCCAATTTTTTTTTTTTTTTTTGTAACTGGCAAATTGGCCAGCAAAGCACTTGATAAAGTCTCTCGTGATTATGAATAGGTGGAGATGGAATAAAAATCAGCTTAAGTAGTTTGGTTAAACGAACAAATTATCAAAAAGCCTCACAGGCCTCTTGTATTGGTCCAGTATTATTCAATATGCTATAAAATTTATTTAAGATCAATAAATTAAAAAAGTCATGAAAACCATTAGGTCCACTATGGGAATAAAAATATCAACTCGTGGGGAGGCCCCTGAGTGGCTCAGATGGTTAAGCGTCTGCCTTCAGCTCATGATCTCCAGGTCCTGGGCTCAAGTCCTGCATTGGCCTCCCTGCTCACTAGGAAGCCTGCTTCTCCCTTTCCTCCCCATGCTTGTGCTTTTTCTCTTTCTCTAATGAATAAATAAAATCTTAAAAAAAAAAAAAATCAACTAAGGCCATATTTGAGGCCAAAAGCCATCTAAGTCTTATATTTTGGTTCTAAAGCAATACTCAAATGCAAAATGAAGGAGGCCTGGTTTAACAGTGGCAGCCAACACACATGTGTGAGACTGTGAAACAGAGTTTAGCTGACCAGAAGGGAAGTATGAAGAATCTGTGTAATTCTACTGAAAAAAGAGCAAATGGTATTTTAAAAGTACTCTAACAGATCTGCCATCTAAATCAAATAAATAAAAAAATCTAATACTAATAGCAAAATTATCAGTTTTCAGGTATCTGAAAGTAAGAAGAATAGGCTTGTTCTAGTGACAAAATATGGACAAATGAAAGAGAGGATGTGGTTCAATAGGAGGAAAAAATATACACACTTAGTAACAATAAAATGGATTACTTTAAAATAAAAGTAAGCTCTTCTTCACTACAATTATTTGAAAGGAAACGAAATGTCCTTCTCAGGAATATCCTAGAAGATAATAAAACAGCAGGGGAATAAAGAGGAAGGTGTCTAAAATTCTTTTTCAACTCAAACGGATTCTCTGACAATTCCTTTCTAGAATTTCACTATGCTACAGTGAAAAAGACATGTCAAGTCACAAGGCAGATGTGGGCTCTTCTGCTTTTGACATATTATGATGACATACTGACCAAATATACAGGAGAAGTCTACTGTGTACATGCTCTCAACTTGAAGGGGAAAAAAAATGGAAGGTATACTTAAGGGAAAATCCAAAAGATAACAAGTTGGTGACCTACACAACAGCTATAAATGGTATTATGTAAAAATCATAAAATACAAGAACAAATGCTACTATTCACTCATGATAAAAACATACAACCATACAAACTGTACCTTGGCCTTTTTATTGCTTCTACTGGTTTAGGGGCTTGAATGATGTGCTCCTGAAACTTGGGTTTCAATTCAGAAAGTTCTTTCTTCTCAGTAGTCTTGACTTCAGGTTTGACTGGCTCAGGTGGCTTCTCACTATTATGCCTGCCTTTTGTACAGCCCTGTTAGGAAAGAGAAGAATTATCCTAGAATCTGTTTCATGTTCCATAATAGAAAAATTAGTTTTCTTTATTAATAAATTCTATTGTATGCTTTCTCCACAGACTTATTTTAAGAAACTAAAAACAGAACTCTAAATTTGCAATATTTGTAATTAAGTTCTTACATCTTAATGTATTTTAAAAGAAGCCTTTAAATTACACTTCCTATCAGATTCTCCTATATACACAGCATAAACTTTTTTCTTTTACAGTATAATTCTGGAAATCTCACACAGAATTCTACAAACTGTAAACCTAAAAGGGCCTTTATTTGAGCCCTAATTCTTCTCCTTATTAGCTATTTGACCTTGAGCAAGGGAATCTTTTTAGTTTCCTCAAAATAGATGTATTGGCACTTAAGATATTTTTTGAGAGGATTAATATAGAGTATTTGTCAAATCTGGCAGGTGAGTCAAACATGCATTGTAACATCCCTGAAATTGTAACTTTAATGGCAAGTCATTTCCTTAACAGCTTTTTTTTTTTTTTCTTAAGGGTATACAGAATAAATGGTACATCTTGATAGTATCTTAGATTTGATAAATATCTATTGTTCCTCATTATAAAAATTCCTTAACTTGCATGTACCAATTAGTATCGTGAAACTTTTATCTCTAAAATGGATAAATCCCTTAAAGTCTGTCAAGGGAGGTGAGCTCCACTTAAAAAAAAAAAAAAGGCTCTATGTGCAAATTAACAGACTATTCAAGAGATGTCCCAAATCAGACTCCTCAAATCTGGAGCTTCCCACTGTTTATACTTTCTCAGGAGTTAATCTAGGAAAAAAACTTGATACTTACTGCAATGCTTAAAAAATCAGAAAAATCAGTTGTTCTTCTCTTACAGCAAGACCAACCCTATGAAACAGAAAAAAAGAAAAAAAACAACAACCCTGAAAACTGAATATGCATAGAACATAACCCACGAAAAGTCTACTTGCTCTTAAGTCCTTGAATCTGGCAGTGACTTGCACATATATAGATTTCATAGTTGTGAAGTGTTATAAATGAATCAAGTAAAATGATTTTTAGTTTTTTAAAAAAAGCTAATTAACCAATGTTAAAGGTGATTTGTGCTGTGAATGATTACAAAAGGAAGTACTTTAATATAGAGAAATAAAAATCACTTTTTTCAAGCCTAGTGTTTGATTTTTAGAAGAGAAACATTTTATAATTTCTAAAGGCATCATATATTTTAAAGGATATGGGGAGTAAGTGAAGTGCTTTACTTTAAAAATCCAGTAAGTTAGAAACATTAATGATAATAATTCAGCTTCTAAAGAACTCACTGCAGGTGTTCCCCAACAATAAGCATTCTATTTTCAGAACATAGGCTGATTAGCATAGGAACCCAAGAATTGTTAGCTCTTTGAAGGTTAAAGGATCTTATTAGTGACAAGCATAAAAATATAGAAACTGCACTGCTGTGTGTGATTACTAAACAAAATATCAAGTGGCTTACCAAAAAATGGCTTTAGGCTGTCATCTGTAATTCCAATGTATCATAAAGAATAAGAATATACAAAGAATATATCAAGACTTGGGATGTTCCAAATTAGACTAGAGGCTAGGATCTGCACTTCTCCATCTGGGTCTCACTGCTTTTCTATATGTAGAATTCACAGAATGTACTATATGAAGAATTTGGTAGTGATTATTTTCACACTATTTTCTTATAAAATTAAAGAAAATGTTAAATATACTATAATTTAAATTTTCCTTTATTTTGAAATTGAATTTTTTACTCTGATTTTGAGATATAGATGAAAATCTACTATAACCTTAAAATACAGTATTTAGTTAGCATTGATAATATAGTCATCAGAAAAGTTATTCTGTATGAGAAAAAGCTTTATTGTCTTAATCATAAATAAATAATTACAGCAGATATTCTGGGGATATAGGCATACATACATAATACATAATATTTGTTCCCAAATGCCAATCTGCGACCTATGGCACTCCTCAGTAAAAGAAAAAAATGAAAAGGGCACCTGCATGGCTTAGTTAAGTGTCTGCCTTTGGCTCAGGCCATGATCCCAGGATGGAGACCCACATCAGACTCCCTGCTCAGTGGTGAGTCGGCTTCTTCCTCTATCCCTCCCCCAGCTCCCTTTTACTCTCTCTCACAAATAATAAAATCTTTTTTAAAAAATGAAAGCTAAATTTAAGTATGTGAGTATAAGGTTGTCATTTCCTAAGAAGAATTGTCTCTTCTCTGTCTATGCCACTTCTAATTTGAATATTAAAATATTTTTTCTTTTGTATATGCCATGTTTAACTTATTTGCCAATAAACTGGAAACAGAAGACATTACACTGATTTACTTGTTTTGTTCATCTATGTATTTGTGGTGAAATCCAATAGTATTAGAAAAAAACAGGTCTTCAAGACATGTTTATAGAGACAATAATAAACAGCAGGATTTGAAAAGAGACAAAAATACTTCTCAGTGAAGTCCTTAAGATTAATTCAACAGGGTGATTAATAGTTGGGTAGTGAAAAAAGAGCAATGGGGGCACCTGGGTGCCTCAGTGGGTTAAGCCTCTGCCTTTCGCTCAAGTCATAATCCCAGGGTCCTGGTATTGAGCCCCGCATCGGGCTCTCTACTTGGTGGGGAGCCTGCTTCCCACCCTCCCTCTTTTTCTGTCTCTCTGCCTACTTGTGATCTCTCTCTGTCAAATAAATAAAATAAAAAAATCTTAAAAAAATAAATAAAAAAAGAGCAATGGACTGAATGACTAGAAAGTTTGTGACATCATTACTAGCAGCAGCAAAGTTGAGATGCAGCCTATTTTTGGAATAAGAGTTCACTTTCAAGTGAACTGGTTTGCAGTTGCAAATGAAATGGAAATATTCTACAGAAGTCACTGGCACAGAGATGCCGTTTAAGGACAGAAACACATGCACTAAATAAGAGAAAATAGAAAGCTAAAGACAAAGGTGAAATACGTCTGTGGCTAGAAGACAGTAAGAAAAGTAAACAGAATAAATGACAGTTCAGGAAATATACATCCCCTCACTCTTCTGCAAAAGTGAGTATTTCCCAGAACCAGTTTCCATCCCCCCAAAAATGTGTAAAGCAGCTAAAAAGATGTAAGAAGAGTCAGTTCTGAACTTGCCCCAAGGAATGATTGTTCTGTTTCCCACACTTAGAACTAACCAGACTAACATAAACCTGTTATCTGTTTATACATCTTTATTAACACTTGGCTATCTACTGGTTAAATACCAAAAGGGTCCAACTACTCCTTGGAAGGGTAATTAGACATCCAAATGGCATCAACAATATTTAAACATGTAAGACTGTGTATGTTTCTAAAACCAAAGTACCAACACATAAAACGATGGCAGCCACACAACATTTTCTTCTGAGATAAATGTTACCATATTATCATAACTCATAAAAGATCAATAAACACACCAAGAAAAACCTGTTCAAACAACATTTTATTATTTCTCTAATTCTCTGGAACACCAAGGAAGTAAAGGTGGGAAAACAGGTGCTATCTCAGTTTTGCACCCTTCACTGTTTATAACAATCTTTCCTAAAATCCAGAGCTGTTCTTATTACACGGTAGTTGCCTGACATTAAGAAATTTAGATTCAATACACTGCTTTCACTTCCCCTCAAGATTAAAAAGAAATGAGTACAGAAAATACTGGAATGGAATGGAATGGAAATAACATAATTTTATAACTGAGAAAGATCTTAAGATCACCATCAATTGTCTTTGCCTTTAATGAAGTACTTGCTTAAAGCACCCCAAAACGGTCATTAAGAAAGCAAAACGTCACAAGCTGAGAAAAAAAAATTCCGTATTACACCTCTAATTTTTTTTTTTTTTTTTTAAGATTTTCTTTCCTTATTTGAAAGAGAGAGAGAAAGAGAGAGCATGAGAGGGAAGAAGGTCAGAGGGAGAAGCAGACTCCCTATGGAGCTGGGAGCCCAATGCAGACTCGATCCCAGGACTCAGGAATCATGACCTGAGCCAAAGGGACTCGCTTAACCAAGTGAGCCACCCAGGTGCCCTATACCTCTAAATTTAATACACAAATATGATGAGAATGAAATATACTAGGTTCTTACCTTTAAGGCATCATGAAAGACTGGAACACCTGGGTGATATGTACAAGCATCTGGTCAAAAAAAAAAGAAAGGAGAAAAAATATACTTTGCTATGAATAAAAAAAAAAAATCATTATTTTTTTCAGATGTTAACATGTTCCAAATGCAGGTAATACTCTGCTTTTCCTTAAAAATTCACAAATGTCTGAGTTTTATCCATGGCACACAGCACTTAATATACTATTGCATTACAATAATAATAGTTAAACATGTAATTCAAGAGTATGATAGCTGTAGATAAAAATACAGAATAGTGCAAGTGTAACAAATTGTATTCTATTCCTTTAATATTTGTAGTTAAACTTGTTCAGTACCAAAACTTCAAGCTCTGATTTTGACCATCACTTTCCAATTCTATTTACAAAAATACTATCAAACTTAAGCATTCTTATGTGTACTGATCCACAGATTGCCCAAGAGATTCTCTAAAAAGAAACTTTAGAAAGATATGCTCAAAATTTTAAAAACTGATGTAATATGTAATTGCTAATTTAACTATTGTGGACAGGTGTCAATAGCTAGATACAAAACTTATTAAACAGATGTTTAAGTTCTACAGTCTATTTTCAGGGTTGCCACTGATTGTTATTCTGTATTTCCCTACCACTCCCCATCACACCATCAATTTTCACTAACTCATGAAAATAAGCTTAATACAGTTTGCAATATGAAATATTATATTAAAAAAATCAGATAATCATAAACAATTATTTTCTGACTGGATACAATCCTGAGCTTAGAAAAAACAGGCCAGCTCCACGTCTGCGTGATTTTCTTATAAGGCTACTTTGCCCCACCTTTTGCTGTCTGTTTAGCTTTTAATTGGCCACAACCACTGAGTCCTGGTGTTGCCTCAAAATGATATTCCTGGTACTTACAGAAATCTTTCTACTCCTTTATTAATAGCCAGTATGGGTTCCTTAGTAACCAGGTATTACATAGATACTATGTTAGGTTAACAGAGTGAGAAAGTGTCAGGTATTTTCATTGTATACTAAGTAAACCCATGGAATAAGAACAAACTATTAATTGAGGGAAGTAATGGAATTAAGAGTGAAAAAGAAGAGTCAAAGTAGAAATGAATATGCAGAGGGATATTAAGTTGAGAATAGAATTAAAAAGAGAACAAATAGAGTATTTTCAAATATTAAATATCATATATCAGAGGCATACATAAAATACATAATGCATAACAACTATAAGAGGCATAATTATCATAATGGTCAGTTTGGGCAGGATGGCAGAACTGAATCAGGTCTTAACCCTACAAGTAGTAGCAACAAAATTTGAAAATCACTGCTTTCAAATGTAAATTACAAGCAGATGGTTATTTTCCTCTCTAGCTTTATCAGGTTTACCAGTTTTGCTCAAAGTTGTATTTTATAGGTAACATTGTAGCAGTTAAGAGCCAAGGGCTTTTCATTCTGGGTCTGACCCTGACTCAAATACTGGCTCTGCCTCTTAGCAGCTGATTCAGTTTATCTATCTATCTATATATATGTAATTATTTATATATATATATACACACACACACACACGCATATATAAAATATACATATGTATGTATATGTATATATTATATACACATACAAGCTTACAAGGATACCTTAGAAGGATACTTTCTGTCCAAAGGTCAAACCTTTCCCATTCCAAACAAACTCTCCTAACCAAGTCCACACTTTACTATTAGCTCTTACCTTCTACTATCTATCTCCATTTTCTTAACTTACCACTGAAACAACTTACTCCGAGTTAAGTCTCTAACCCCCATTTGCTAAGCAAGGAAACTTTCCATAACCTTACTGGAGCTCCCTGCTGAATTTAGTATTGATCACACAACCCCCGAATGTCTACTCCTCTCATTTTCCCACTCCCCGAATGCCCATCTCTTTCTTAGGCACAATACACTCTCTTTCTCTCAGAGACACACACACACACACACACACACACACACACTTGCTGCTGCTGACTTCCAGAAAATGGTTGTATCTCCCTCATAATTTCAAGCTGGTATAGAACATTCTGTAACAAACATTTTTACTTTGGGACATTATTGTCCTAAGACAAAGCCTCAGTCTTTCTCTTCATTTAATATTAAAGTAAAATATAGCAAACGCTAAGGCAACTTACTTTTTGCAAAGGTTACCAAAAGCAAAGGCTTCAGGGGTGCCCGGGTGGCTCGGTGGCTTAAGCCTCTGCCTTCAGCTCAGGTTATGATCTCAGGGTCCTGGGATCAAGCCCCATCCGGCTCTCTGCTCAGCAGGTAGCCTGCTTCCCCCCCTCCCTCTGTCTGCCGCTCTGCCTAGTTGTGACCTCTGTCAAATAAACAAAACAAACAAAAAGCAAAGGCTTTAAAACCTCTTATTCTTCAATTCTGTCATCCTCTGAAATCTCACAATTTTCTCTCTGAATAACTTCATAAAAATGTCAATGATGAAAACATGAATATTGTACAAAGACTGAAAGACCGGATTCAACTCTATCAATCAAATCCTGCCAAGAGTCTTATCTTTTTTTTTTTTTTTTTTTTTTTTAATATAAAGATCTTTCAGGCAGAGGGAGAGGGGGAAACAGGCTCCCGGCTGAGCAGAGCCCAATGTGGGACTAGATCTCAGGAAGCTTAGACCATAACCTGGGCGGAAGGCAGAGGCAACCCACTGAGCCACCCAAGTGCCCCAAGTCTTATCTTTTTAAATTATGTCACCAATTCACCTTTGCACCAAGTAAGTCCTTCGGACAACTCAGAGGTGGAAAAGATTTAAAAAGGCATAGATTTTCATTTCCTTCACAATGCAGGAACCATGGTGCTACCACGTTGAACCCAGCTTCTCCTTAAAATAAGTCTATTAACACACACTTTATAGGGGTGTTGCGAAGATTAAATGAGATGATGTAGTAAGTGATAGATTAATGCCTGGCATATAGAAAACACAATAATTGCTAATTGAATTTGACAAAGTGGTGTCATTTCCCACAATATTCAAGAAATCAACTCACTTTATCCCATTCACCATTCAAAATTAAAATTCACTGATTGTTCACCCAGTCTAATCACTAACTTTCACTTTGCATCCTTAACTGTATGTGTAGGAGCCATCACTGTATCCTAAAGATGGCACGTTATTAAAACGGGAAAATCACAGAAAAACTACGCAACAAATAAGGCTACTAAGACAAAGGTAACAAATTAACCATCCACCCCGCCAGATACATCAAAACTTAGCGTAAAGATACAGAGTAATTTTCCTAACCCAAGACACTTAAAAAAAAGGTAACTTTATAACAGTTGGGTGGACTGAGCAAGCAGAAAACAAGACTTTCAGAAAAATAAACTTCTATGCTAATACAACGAGCCGAACTTCAAGGCTGAAATAACTCGGCCCGCTGCCCACCCCTCCCAGCCGTCTGTCTCACTCACCTACGCGCGCACACCTGCCGCTACGCGAGCCCTGCAGCACCTGGGTAACTTTTGCTCCCCTACGGAGACGGGGCAGAGGGGGACAGGGAAGGGAGAAAGGTATTTAAGTTCCAGGCGAGCGGGCGAGCCAGCGGACGGCCGGGAAACACGTGGGACCGGGGGAGTGGGTCCGCGGGGCTGCGCGGCTGCGGGGAGCGGGTCGGACGCCTCGGCCGAGCGCTGGGGGTGGGGGGCGAGCGCGCCCCGGTGGGAGCGAGACCGGGGCAGGACGACGGCCGCTCGCGGGCTGACCCGGGACGCCCTTGGGCCCAAGGGCGTCCCCCCGGCTGAGGGGGAGATGGGAGGAAGGGCTGGCGGCGCGCTTCTCTTACCGTCGGAGTTGTTCTCGGGATCGAAGCGCTGGCCGCAGCCCCGGTTGTAGCACAGCAGGGCCATTTCCTTTCCCCACCGTTCAAAGTCGGGGCCGAACGCAGGCAAGAGCAAGACGGCGCGCGTCCGACCCCACCACCGCCGCAACCACGGGTCTGACGGCTGGGGCGGCTGCCGGCTTCCGGAAACGGCCGGTTCCGCTTCAGGAACCTTCGCGAATTTTCCGGTCGCGCAGGCGCAGAGCCGATGGGAAGAGGCGGAGGCAGCGGCGGGAGCCCCGGCCGCCGCGGGGCCGCTGTGGGTCGGGCTGCGGAGGCTGGCGGCGGGGTTTGGAGGTGGCGCCGGATATTTGAAGACGAGACACCTTAAAAGCAGAAAGCGATGGCATCCTGGGGGACGGACGTGCCCTCCCCAGATTTCGTCACCGGGTAGCTCGTGCCGCCCAGCGGCCGCCCTGCCGGCTGCGCCGCAGCCCCGCAGCCGCCCCTGGGTTGTTGAGACGTGTGTGATCGCGGCGTGGCGATGCTCGCCTCTTGGCTGCTCGAGAGGAGCTGCAGGCGCCCGCGCAGTGTTTGCGAATCCTCTGCCTAGAACGCGGTCGCTCGGTAAACGAGTTGAGGAACGGGGACGACATCTCCCTGGTGCTTAGTTAGGTCTCGTGGTCCTGATGTCTGGAGCGCTGAAGAAAGGCACGCCTCGGGAGCAGTTGCGATAACGGAATGATGGAGGCCAAATCACTCTGAAAACACAAAGCACTTAAAATCTGGGTGTCTATCGTATTGATCGAATACAGTGCTAGAAGTGGTTACTGTGGCTCTAAGACCCCGGGGGAAACTGGTGCTGTTTCATGTTCGCCTCCCTTTGATCGGTTTGCCAATGCTTGTTTCTTCAGTGCTGGAAGCGCTAACAAGATTTCATCAAGTGCGGTTTAAAAAAGCGGGGTATTACACTAACGAGCACACGCTAAGGGTACCAGCTGCAGCTTGTGTATTTCCCAAACTTGGGACTTTTGAAATAAAAGCAAACACTTCTTAAAAACAGGTATACTGACAGTCGTAAAATAGTAATATCAATTGTTCTTAAATAGGAAAAAAGTATACAATGTTTCCAGTGCTATCAAGTCTGTCAATGAGAGGTAGGCTCAAAAATCTTCCCACCCCAATAAAAAAGACTTGTTTTTTTTCCATATTCCCTTCTTTTTATACCTAGAACTATTACATTTTTATGTAATAATCTCAACATGGATATATACGATATGTTATTTTTCATTTAACCTAACCTGAATATTTTGGTCTCATAATCATTATAAATGAAAACTCAGTTAAATAAATTAGCACTGTGGCCGTTCTTCCTTTAATCTTACCAACTTTATTATATGTTGTTTTTCTTATTTTAGATTTACCTCCTGGATAAGTTTTGATAAGTGGCAGTACTGAGGTAAAGGGCATAAGCCTTTTAAAATAAATTCAAGATTTTAAAGATAAATATAGCCAATTGTTTCCAATAGGTGGTACCAATTTTCAGTTTCACCAGCCTGGCCTGGAGGAACAGGCCATGGAAATTAATCTTACAGTTAGAAATGCACTGATGAAGATGTTTAGAAAGTTTAGGTTGTGGTTAATTTCATGGTCTGAGTGTCCTACTATCACGACAACATTACCAGCATCATTAGTAAACCCTTCCTAATGCTTTTAATATTTGTCATTTTTCCCAGCTACATTTTATAATCAAATTAATAAATACATTGGTAGATGATTAAAAAATGCAGAAATATATTAAGAACAAACCAATAATTCTACCACCCAACAATAATTACTGAATCACTAAAATAATAAATTTATTTACAGTTTCCCCACCCCCACCCCGAGCATTTATTTATTGGTATAAATGTTAAACAGAACAAAAAAACAGCAACAAAACCCCCAAAGAATTGGAGTCATAATGTATATGGAAGTTTATGTTCCTCTTCTGGGTATTTTAATAAGCTACAAAATCTTTTTTTTTAATAGATTGATTATTTGAGAGAGACAAACGGAGCAGGAGCTGGGAGAAGAGGGAGAAGCACCCTCCCAGCTGAGCAGGGAGTCCAATGTGGGGCTCAATCTCAGGACCCCAGGATCATGACCTGAGCTGAAGGTAGGAGCCTAAGTAACTGAGTCACCAGGGTGCTCCTAAGTCATTAAGAAAACAGAGACAACACATTCTATTCCATTCCCAGCCACAGTACCACTTATCTCCAACACTCCATTGCTGACCACACAAACTGAGAAGCTCTCTGGTAGTAACACTGCGTAATTTATATAGCCTTTAAATCCAGGTCCCATCCCCTTCCCCCAGAACACACATACTGTTACACAGAATCTTGAGATTTTTCCCATGTTATGAAAACAATGGTATGGAATAGTTAAGCATGGATCTTTGCATTCAAACCCAGATTCAGATTCAAGCTCTGCAATGTAGTAGCTAATAATCATTTCAGGAAATCTCTGGGTTTCCATTATAGACTTGAACTGGCTATCTATGGACAGCAGGAAGTCCAGTCTCCGGGCTTAAGAAGTGATGTTAATTATTTTGATTACTCATGTAATATTGAACATAGACATTTATCTCCCTTTTCAGATCCCACTAAAATTGTGGAGTAAACAAATAAAAGTAAAAAAACAACACCCCCACCCCCCCAGATGAATTTGAATAGGGCATTGCAACAGACAAATTATATCAACAAATTTTGTTTTGCTTAATTTTCTCTTTTTTTTGTATTTAGTATTTAGTATTGTATTTTGTATTTATTTATTTTGTATTTGTTTTGTTCAAATTGTTCCCTATATACTAATACCTAATTACCTCTTACTTTTTTCTTTCTTAGGCTTTCCCACTCTGTCAGATTTAATTGATTTTGAGTTTCAGTTGCTTCCTATAGGGCAATCAATGAGATTACTCCTCTTGTCCTTCTGCTCTCATTTTGTTTTTTTCTACTTTTTAAGAAAATGTAGCATTTGCATACAAGTCTTCCACCCTGAATCCTAGCTTTATTACTTATTATATAAATATATTTATTATTAATATTTATGTTAATATATATGTATATTTATAAAATCTATCTTACTGTATTTACTTACAGTAAGTATATTAAGAAATATTTTCACTGGTTACTACTAGTCTTCCAGCTCAAGTTTCCTGGCATTCTGTCAGATGAAGCTTATTTTTTAGTAGAGTTGACAGGAATCATTTATGAAAACAATATTCCCTGATCTTTCACATGTTTAAAACAGCTTCTTCTAAAGACCTGAAATTTGAAGGAGGACTTGAATGGACATAAAATCCTTATTTCATAATAAGAGCTCAGAATTTACTTAGTTCATACTAAGTTCAAAATTTAGAAATATTTTTTATATATAACTGGACAGAATTTCTTTTTTTGTGACCAAGCCTATGTTGAATCAAATGTAAAACAGAATACAAGGGAAAAACCTCATCATAACAGTACATGTTTTTCTTGTTGCTTCCCTGCAGCAATCAAACTTTTAAAAATGTCCTGAACTTGGGGCACCTGGGTACCTCAGTCAGTTGAGCATTTGACTCTTGATTTTCACTCAGGTGATGATCTCAGGGTCTTCCCCTGTGGGGATCTGTGCTCTGCATGGAGTCTGCTTGAGATTCTTTCTCCCTCTCCCTCTGCCCCTCCCCTCGCTCATGTGTGCTTTCTCTCTCCTTCTAGAAAAACAAAATTCTTTTAATAAATATTTTATTTATTTATTTGACAGACAGAGATCACAAGTAGGCAGAAAGGCAGACAGAGAGAGAGAGGGAAGCAGGCTCCCTGCTGAGCAGAGAGCCCGATGTGGGGCTCGATCCCAGAACCCTGGGATCATGACCTGAGCTGAAGGCAGGGGCCTTAACCCACTGAGCCACCCAGGCGCCCCCAAATAAAATTCTTAAAAAAAAAATGTCCTGAACTTATTTCTCTACTCTGTAAATCAGTATAAATATCCTACAACTGTACTGAATATTTTGTAAATGATTCTTCCAAAATTTGGTTAAATTTTTTTCAAAATAAACATCTTTAGCTGAAATAGTTAATAAATTTGGATTTCCAAAAACTGTCAGCTTTTGAAGTCCTTAGACTATTGCAACTGAGAAAAAATAATAAAAACAAAAACAAAAACACCCTAAAGATAAAAAAGATTACAAACAAGAATTACATTGAAATTTATCCCTATAAAGCAAGGGAGGAAATAAAACAACTAATAAGGGGACTAGAGGTAATAATTTTGTATATTAAAAAACATACATTGATGCTTATGCTCTAGCGTGCATACACACAGTTATTTGAAGAGTACAACTTTTCTAATGTTACCCCATGTTTGAATTTTTGCTATAGGCAGCAATCCCAATGGAAGTAATTTAGTAAATTATGAAGTACATTTTCTTCTGATTAAACTCTCATTTATTTCTGTTTTTAATTTTTAATTCCAATCTAAGATAGTGTCCTTATTAATTTTAATAGCCTAAAAAATAGGAGGTGAGAATCATATACATTGTGTGTCCCACCTCCGGCCCACGACTTTACTCCACCACTTTACATTGTGGATGTAACCTGACATCACATTTCATCTGCATTACATACCTTTCTCTGTCCAGTGCCAGGCTTCTCTGGTGCCAATGTGTTAGATGCTTGTTAGCCATTCTGATACCTACCAAACTTAGAAGTGGGAGGAGTAAACATGTATGGCATAACCCTTGACCAATTCGTGGCTGGGAACTGGTAAATACATGTTTTTGCTTCTGTGCCTAGGTAGACAATTCTGAAGTGTATTCTACAAGTCTTCCTAAAGGAATTAACTGCCAGCTACTAATAACAGTAATAATGCTGCTCAATAATTTACCCCAGGAGTTGATTTTTCTTCCCTCTCTTGTCTTTCCAGTTTACCATTCCTTTCCTTTGGAATAATTTCCCAAAATAAACTATTTCCTAAAATAAACTGCAAGCTTTTGTCTCCAGCTCTGCTTTCAGAGAGGACCTAAGCTGAACCAAACTGAAATATGTACATTCTTACTGAATATCTTTTTTAAAATTAAGTCTTCAAAAAATGAAATTCATCATATCTCAGAATTTTATTGACTAAATTCTACTAACAGAAAAAAGAAAAGACAACTTTACAGGCTGAAAGTTTGAAGCTGTTGTCGATTAGGAAGAATTTATTTACTTGTGCAATTAATTGCTGGCATTTCCATAACATTACATCTCCTTTATTATCTACAATGCTGGCTTTTCCAAACAATTTCAGTTTTCATTACACTTTGGCTCTTTAGATGGTGCATATGAGTGCCAAATGACTTGTTCAGATTTGAATAATCAAAATTAAAGATTCTGTTGCTGACTCATTTATTTGTAGCTCACTTTTCTGTTATCCTATAAATAGAGGAATAATCACTGGGACTTTCAGCTTCTACAAAATTTTTTAAACACAGTCCTGATTTTGGAATATTCTACTTTTTTTTTTCTAAAGAGAAAGCCCTTTTTTGTGATAGTTTCTTGTATATCTTCTTTTCTTCCAAACTATAAACTTAAACAGTTTGTCAAAGTGGATAACAGATTGTTTTTAAAGAACATTAAGACATACAAATCTGCTTTATATATCCAACTAACATGTAAGATCCTTGAAACAGAGCTTTTTGTCTCTTTATTCACTATTACATCCTGAATGCTTAGAACAATGACTCATATAAGATAGGCACTCAATAAGTATTTGTTGAGTAAATTGAATGAATGAATTTGTATGTGCTCAATAGTAAAAGAAATAAAAGGCAATCAAATCAAATTCAAAAGATGGTCAATTACAACCAAATTTTTTCTTTAGCTTGTAGAATTTGGAGAAGTGAACAAAATGTAAATATAGAAAATAATTCAGAGCTATTTATATTACAATTAGCAAAAAAATATTTAAAAATATCAAAGTCCATGTAGACTGAAAAGTTAGTTTGCATTAAAGAAACCTTTAAGTCAGAATCTATTTCTAAAAAACAACTTAATTATGGCTAATTCTGGCTAATTATGGCTCACCACGTCTCCCAAAACTTAAGCATTATTGTAAGATATAAATATTTTTGCCACAAGATGGCAGCAAAGACTTATTTTAGAATCACTGGACACAGTTACTCCAAATGGTCTGTCTTTAAAAGTTACAATGTGGGGGACGCCTGGGTGGCTCAGTTGGTTGGACGACTGCCTTAGGCTCAGGTCATGATCCTGGAGTCCCGCGGGATCGAGTCCCCGCGGGATCGAGTCCCGCATCGAGTCCCGCATCGGGCTCCCAGCTCCACGGGGAGTCTGCTTCTCCCTCTGACCTTCTCGCTCATCTCTCACTGCCTCTCTCTCTCAAATAAATAAATAAAATCTAAAAAAGTTACAATGTGGGGCACCTGGGTGGCTCAGTGGGTTAAAGCCTCTGCCTTTGGCTCAGGTCATGATCCCAGGGTCCTGGGATTGAGCCCCACATCGTGGGATCGGCCCCACATCGTGGGATCGAGCCCCACAGCCTGTTCTCTGCTCAGCGGGGAGCCTGCTTCTCCTCTCTCTCTGCCTACCTCTCTGCCTACTTGTGATCTCTGTCTGTCAAGTAAATAAATAAAATCTTAAAAAAAAAAATAAAAGTTACAATGTGTGAGGAAAGTGGGGGGATACATTTTTATTATTCCTGGGAGATAGCACTTCATTAGAAAGGTTGTATCCTTGGTACCTAGAGTTTCTGTGACTCTACACATGCTCCTCTCTTTTCATACTCTCCCCTTCAATATCATTTTCTTTATATCCCTCCAGATTAATCTTAAATTACAAATCTGAATGTCACTTAACTAAAAAAACAAAACCAAACCAAAACAACAACAACAACAAAATCTTCGATAATTTCCTAAACCACGTGGAATAAAGAAAAATCTTTTCAGTTTATTCACTCAACCTATTCAGTAACTATATTCTATGTACAAGTTGCTATGATAGGCACTAGGAATAGAAACGTGAATAATGCTTGGGCTTTTCATTTTGGGAATTACAAACATATAAACACATAACTGCCACAAAGCACTTACCCGGAGGAAGCTTGATCTGGGGACTGATGAGGTACAAAAAAAAGGGAGGAAGGTGAGAGATGAGTTTGACTGTGGGGCATCAAGGTCTGGAATTCAGGGAAAATGTCTGGGCTTCAGAGAGCAGTTTGAGAATCAATACACAAATATAATCAAAGGGCATCTAAATATAACTGGCAAATTTTTTCATTGAGTCCCTATTTAAAAATTGTATACATTATAATTACAAAAATATTTAAGAACTATAGAAATGATTAACGTGAAATTCACTCAGAATTAATGTGAAATTCACCCGGAATATATATATGAATATACAATAGAGAGAGAGAAAGACTTATCTTACAT
Organism: Mellivora capensis; assembly: GCA_004024625.1. NCBI lineage: Eukaryota > Metazoa > Chordata > Mammalia > Carnivora > Mustelidae > Mellivora > Mellivora capensis. The sequence goes on from PISX010010757.1 coordinate 36,193, forward strand.
ATAAACACAACTTATCTGTGCGTACTCTGAACAACTGTCTATGTATATATAACAGATCATAAATAGGGTCATAAAACACATCCTGTTTTTGTAACCGCAATTCACTTAGTAATAAGTTGAGGTGGGGAAGCTGGAGGGGCAGCAAATGAGACTGAAGAAGACTGGCTATATAAAAGGAAAGGCAAACTGTGTGAGAATTTAGAGAATGGTGCCACGTATGACAAGAACTGAGTGACTTTTAGGAATGGAATAATTTAGTGTCAAGTTCTACAGATTGATTAACTGAGAAGAGAACTAAGAACAATCGATTGGATTTGGCAATTAGTATCCCGGGTGGTGGTAACCTCTGCCAGAATAGCTTTAGCCTGACTGCGTGTGACAATGAGGGATGAGAAGCAAGGAAGGGGTGGCAGTTGTGAACTTTTCCTGTGAGAAGATTCACTTGACATGGAAGAGATTAAAGCCCAAGTATAATTTATGAAGAAACAACTTGGTGGACAAAGAGAGGTATAAAATATGAGACAAATAGGAAATAACTAATAGAACAAGATTCTGGAAATGGTCGGATGTGGTTTAAAAATAAAACTAGGCAAAGTATTTGTTTATACACAGAGGTTTTTTTTTTTAAGATTTTATTTTCTTAATTTATTTGAGAGGAGAGAGAGAGAATCTCAAGCAAACTCTCTGCTGAGTGGAGAGCCCCACGTGGGCCTTGATCTTAAATGACCCTGATATCATGACCTGAGCCAAAATCAAGAGTCAGACACTTAAGCAATTGAGCCACCAGGCACCCCTGCTTTTGTTTTTGTTTTCTTTTTGAGTATAGTTAAGTTTTTAGGTGCAGAAGTGAAAGTTCACATTCAAGGGAGTCCTGGGTAGCTCAGTCAGTTAAGAGCCTGTCTTTGGCTCAGGTCACGATCCCAGGTCCCACCGTGGGCTCCCTGCTCAGTGGGGAGTCTGCTTCTCCCTCTCCCTCTCCTCCCCTCTCATGCTCTCTGTCGCTATCTCCATCTCTCTCTCAAATAAATAAAATCTTAAAAAAATAATGTTCAAGGATTTTTACACTGTGGTCTCAATCCTTCACTAATACACTTCATGTGGCTTATACATGAATCAAACTGAATTATTTCCTCTTGCCCTGATATATCCACCCCATTTCTTTACTGCTTTGTTCTCGTCATTCCCTCTTCTCCAATCTCTTCTTGTTTAAAGCTTATACATTCTTCAAGGTCCAAAACGAATTATGCTTCTTACTAGAGCTATCCTTACTACATGATCTAGTTCAAGTGTGACTTCTCACTGTCTGGAACTTACAAGTTAGTCAATGTTATCTCCAGTAACACCACCCGTATAGACAGAATACTGGGGAAAAGCAAGGCAAGTATATATGGGATGGTGGTTGGAGAAGAACATTCCCGGGACATGATCTTTCATGGTCTGACAACATAAGAGAATCTTACAGGTAATGGAATGGGTTCTTTGTTTTAATATGGTTCAGTTTCAGAAAATATATTCAGTTCTATTAAAATTTAATTCAATTCACTGCTTTTTTAAAACACAAACTTCTCTCCTAATATTAAACATAAGATGTAAATTAAATTTGATTTGTCAATAGGAAATGTGTAATTTTTGCTTTGTTTCTGTATCTTTCCAAAAAGTGATTTAGAAAATTTTATTACACTGTTTTCATAATGTGAGTTTTTATCAATATATAAAAAGAATAAAATTAAATATAAAAAGCATTGGATAGTAATATAATAATCAAAAACAAATAACGAGAAGAGCCAGGATTTGGAGTAAGACGACCTGACACTAAGTACAAATGTATGTCACCTCTCCGGTCCACATGCTTTCTAACCTAAAAACAGGTTGTTAGGAGTGTCAGTTGAAAACTCATGAGCCACAAAGCTTGTAAAAATATTAATAAACATTTTTAGAAGCATTCATGTAAAAGGATTTTTATTTAAGAAGATTTATTATCATTACAGTATACAATCCTCTATAGGTTCACAGATTTCTATGTCCATATTGAAACCTTTGCTTCTGATCACTAAGCACAAGTTGACAGTTAAGAGTTCCTCAGCATTGGGCGCCTGGGTGGCTCAGTGGGTTAAAGCCTCTGCCTTTGGCTCAGGTCATGATCCCAGAGTCCTGGGATCAAGCCCTGCATCAGGCTCTTTGCTCAGCAGGGAGCCTATTTCCTCCTCTCTCTCTGCCTGCCTCTCTGCCTACTTGTGATCTCTCTGTCAAATAAATAAATAAATAAATGAAATCTTTAAAAAAAAAAAAGAGAGGAGTTCCTCAGCAGAGTGGCTTAGTTGGTTAAGCATCTGTCTTTAGCTCAGGATATGATCCCAGGGTCCTAGGATCCCTAGCCCGCATCACCCTCCTTGCTCAGCAGGAGCTCCTTGTTCTGCCTGCCTCTCTCTCACTCTCTCTCTCTGACAAATAAATAAATAAAATCTGAAAACAAATAAACAAATACACAAAACAAAAACAGAAGAAAAAGAAAGTTCCTTAACAGGGGCACCTGGATGGTGCAGTTGGTCAAGCCACCAACTTAGTGGCTAAGGTCATCATCTCAGGCTCAGCATGAGGTCTGCTTGGGACTCTCTCCTTCTCTGCTCATCTTTCCCACCCCTGTCCCATGCTCATGCGCTCTCTCTTTCTCTAATAAATAAATAAATCTTAAAGAAACAAGTTCCTCAGCAAATGCTTTTGTTAAATGAAGTAATAGTGAATAATTGGTCTTATCTTAAATCCCGTTAAAAAAGTTTATTTTTGAATCGCCAGGTTTACACAGACATGTACCCCTGGGGATAAAAATATGTTTACAAAAAAAAAATAAAAATTAAAAAAATATTGAAAAAAAAAAAGAAAAAAAAAGTTTATTTTTGGTTTTAAAAATCAGAAAGTCTTAATTACATGTCTTAAATATAAATATGGAATATTTTGATCTATTTTTCCATCAATGAGTATTGAACTTTAGATTCTGATCCTAAAATCATTTTGCCTTTTGTTCATGCATATTAAATATTTTAATCAGATTACCAAATTGATTATTTTTTGGTGTGAAAATATTTGGGGGGAAATAAAAAATATACTTGGGGGATTGGATGTCATTGTATCAGTTTAATCTATTAATCAATTTTTTCTCCACAGTTTTGCCATTTTCATTTTAAATTTACTATTATTTTCATTAATATCATTTTTTCTTATTAAGTTTTTAACTAACATTAGATCCATTGATTGTCTTTTGCCTATATAACATATTGTCATTTATAATTTATGCTACTGGAATATTCTTTGGTGACCATTATTTCTACCAAATCCAATGTGCTTGCATAAAATTTTATATATCAACAATGTTATACGTAGAGTTTTATCTACTTACAAATGTATTTGTCTTGCATATTTGTATCAGACATAGTCATCCAAATCTTAAAGACTAGAAGTTTAGGGGCGCCTCGGTGGCTCAGTGGGTTAAAGCCTCTGCCTTTGGCTCAGGTCATGATCCCAGGGTCCTGGGATCGAGCCCCGCATCGGGCTCTCTGCTCAGCGGGGAGCCTGCTTCCCCCACTTCCCTGCTTCCCTCTCTGCCTGCTTGTGATCTCTGTCATATAAGTAAATAAAATCTTTAAAAAAAAGACTAAAAGTTTATATTCATCTGTTGGCTAATCTTAGAAAAAAATATATAGAACAATTGTTTTCAGATAGTTTAAAACTGAGCTAATGTCCACAGCCGGCTTCTTGTACAGATAAACCAATCCTTTCTTATTTTTTCCATAATTTTGTGTCTTAGCGATGTTTCTACTTGATGTTTAAACTATATTTATAATGCACTTTTTCTTTTCTGAGAGTCTGCAAAAGGAGTCAGCTTAGGAGTTATCATTTAAGGAGATATTTAAAAATCATATATTTGGTCAATTATCTGGGGTTCTGAATAACATATGCTTAGGCTTTTTTCCATTTCTCTGAATAATGAAGGCAATACAAATTATTTTGTGGGAAATATTAGTGATAAAATCCTCATGAGAGTGCCCGGGTGGCACAGTTGGTTAAGCGACTGCCTTTGGCTCAGGTCGTGATCTTGGAGTCCCAGGATCAACTCCCACATCAGGCTCCCTGCTTGGCAGAGAGTCTGCTTCACCCTTTGACCCTCCCTCTTCTCGTGCTCCCTCTCTCTCTCTCAAATAAATAAATCTTTAAAAAACACGAAAAGAAAATACTCATGAGTTGGTCATGAGAGAACTGAATGAGGAATTCATAAAAATCAAAGAATATGTTTGAGAACTAAGCAGAAACAATATTGTAATACAAGAACAGAAGTTTTAAATAAATATAGTTTCACGAAAAATGTTCCAATACTAAAATCATGCTATGAAATATCTTTCCCATGGGAAGTGTGAACACTTCAGTTATTCAAAACCAGCCTGGAAACAGCATTAAAAAATATACCCTTGGGAGTAATTTTATACAGTGGTTGAGTTGACTAGGAGCCTAATAGGCCTCTACCATATCTACTTGGTATGGCTTAAATAAAATAGCAACTTCTACACAGTATTTGCCATTGGAAAATAGAAATTAAAAAATAATGTGACCAGTGCAGGTAACATGATTCTTTTAATAAAGTACAGTCACATTTACCAACCTATCAAATAATAGAAGTAATGATGATTTTCAAATAATTTTGGAAATAAAAAATGTTATGAAGTGTTGTCAGGCTCTATGATATATTTTTATTCACACATATTACTTCTCTGGAAAAATAATTCTATAAACTGAGAAGTGGAAGAGCAAGGGGGCTAATATAAGGGAAAGGAAAAAATAAATAAGAGGGAAGTGGAAAACATCTGCTAGGAAATTTAAGGACATCAGATTTTAATGGGACCAGTTCAGGATATATTCTTATTTATAATAAAATAAGGAAATCCAGATTTTTCAGCTTCAGATGTGTTAAGAAGTAAATAATTACTGTTTTTATGAAAAAAACCCACCTTTTAAAATCGTTCACTGGTAGCATTGCCATTTTCAAGATCTAAGGTAAAGAATACTTCACTGGTTAAACTTTTGAGTATCTGTTTCATAATGTGTCAGTTCATTTCATCTTTGGAAATAAGTAAATATGTCTGAAACTAGCTACACAAACCACAAGTTCGGAAGTCAAGAACAATTTGATCAACATAAATTTCCAAAATAGAGGATTCCATATTTACTACAAACTGACAGTCCAAGGCTCTTAAAAAACACCAGAAGTTAACAAATTAATGTCTAAATATATGCATGTTTAAACTTGTCTATCTAAATATGATTTCATACTTTTTAATAATGGTTGAGAACATGGGATCATTCTGTTCTTTTACATTCATTACTAAATACAACAAGAACACTTATCCTGTTTCAGCTCTTTCCATTAAGTAATCCTCACAAGAACTGGGATGGGTACTTTATTATTCCAAGTTTTCAGATTACAAAAATGAGGCATAAAAGAGTTCATTAACTCACCTAAGTTATGACTGCTGGTAGGTCACAAAGACTTAAATCAAACCCAGCCATTCTAAATGCAGAGCTCATATTCTGGGGCTCTGTCTAAAGCATTTAAAATAAGTTTACTTTATAGTATTTGGGTGTTACAGAATTAACACAACAAAGTACTAATATATATTGTTGTAATTGTATAGTTAATTGCTATTACCATCTCAGTAAGTGTTCTCTTGTAGCTGAAGTTAAATCCTACTTTCCCTTTTAAATGCCTAATGCAATGTCATTATATAATTCTGGGAGTGCCTGATGCATATTTGTTAAGTTATATATTAAAGTTTCACAGAGAAAGTTTCTCAGAAAAAAGGGGAGAGGGCAATATTTTAAAGCTACTTTTATTCTATAGAGGAAGTTTTTTAAAAAAAATTTTAAACAGAGCCATTGGGTGGTTCGGTTGGTTGAGCATCCAACACCTGGTTTCTGCTGGCTCAGGTCATGATCTGAGAAGTGAGGTGGAGCCCCAAGGCCTCCAGCTCCATGCCCAGCAGGGGCATCTCTTCCTTCCTCTCCTCTCCCTCTGCCCCTTCCCACGCTTGTGCGCATGCTCTCTCTCTCTCTCTCGTTCTCCCACTCGCTCTAAAATAAACAAGTGAATCTTTACAAAAAATTTACATAAATTCTAATTTTGTGATGATTGAAGATTCATAAGGAGCTGTAAAGTAATACTGAGGCATCTCATGGACCCTTTACATGGTTTCTCCTCACATGGTGATATTTTGTAAAACTAATACAGATGCCGTGATGAGGAAATTGAGGTCAATACAATCAATTCATCTTTTTCAATTTCCCCAGTTTTACCTGTACTCCTTGCATGTTGTGCATTTGTGTGCCTGTTTTAGTTGTACGCAATTGTGTCTTCTGTATCAGTTCGTGTAACTGCTATGGCAGCCAAGGTACAAAACAATTCCATCACTACCAGAGTACCTATTGTATCCTTTTTTGTTTTTTTAGAGTGGGTGGGAGGGGGGGAGAGGTGGGTGGGGCGGGGCAGAGGGAGAGAAAGAAACTTAATTGCAACCCTGAGATCATGACCTGAGCCAAAATCAAGAGTCTGATGCTTAACCAACTGAGCTACCTAGGCTTCCCCTTACTGTACCCTCTTAAACACTCTCCAGTTCCTTCGCCTTCCAGAACCACTAACGTGGTCTTTATAGTTTGGCAATTTATACAATGTCATGAGTGGAATTATATAACATGAAATTTTTTAGGTTTTTTTTTTCCTCCACTGAGCATAATTCCCTGGAGACTTATCCATGTTGTTATACATATAAATACTTCATTGTCTTTTATTGATGGGTAGTATTCCATGGTACATATGTGCCACAATTTGTTTAACCTTTCACCGGCCAGAGCAGGTTTTTTTTCAGTTTTCAGCTGTTACAGGTCAAGCTGCTAGAAACATCTTTCTGTAGGTTTTTGTATGAACATAAGTATTCATTTCTCTGGGATAAATGTCCATGAGTGCAATTGCTGGGTCATATAGTAGGTGCACGTTTAGCTTACAAGAAAATTGCCAAACTGTTCCACACTGTTTCACATTCCCACCAGCAATGTATGAGGGATCCAGTTTCTCTGCATGCTTGCCAGCATTTGGTATTGTCACTATTTTTAATTTCAGCCATCTGATAGGTATGTAGTAAGATCTCATTGCAGTTTTAATTTTCACTTCTGTAATGGCAAATAATGTCGAACAGTTCTTCACATGCTATCGGTCTATCCTCTTTGGTGATATATAGATCATCCATTTTATTTTATCCCTTGGTGACATTATTCTTTTGTCAATTTTCTAACTGGATTACTCTTCATAGTTGAGTTTTGCAAGTTGTTTATATGATCCAGATACTTATTCTTTGTCCTTTTTATAGTCTAGATATTAGTCCTTTGTGTGATTTGCAAATATTTTCTCTTAGACTGTGGTTCATCTCATAAATCTCTTAACAGAATCTTCTCTAGGACAAAAGTTTTGAATTTTGATGAGGTACAATTTATCCATTTTTCTTTCATGGATTGTGTTTTGTTTCTAAGTTTCCCAAAGGTAATTATAAAATTTTATTAAATTGTTTATGTAAATGTGAATTTTTCTCAATGTATAAGAATAAAATTAAGAAGTATAATAAAAAGCAGTTGGATATTAATATAATCATCATAAACACAATCTGGGTTTGAGTTTTGGTTTATATTTAAGATGGTCTTCAGATAATCTAGAATATACTTAAATTAAATACCTTAACATATAAATTAAATAATAGTTTTAAAAAACCTTATAGATAATAAACCCCTAAATATGTCCATAAAACATCATTTAGGAAATGCTGATCTTGAATTTTTCTATTTAAAAGCTGGCAGCACAGTCTTGTGAAAATAATATCAGCCGAAACATACCTATGGACTTTAAAAAAAAATGGGTCTATGTAATTTATCTACAGTATTGCTTTGGTATAATTATTTTATTCTGAAGGAGCCACATAGAATCCTTGTCATCTAGAATCTGAACTCTAGTTAATACTATAATGTTCTTCTAAAATAGAATGCATTTTGTGTTATTTTTTAGCAAGTGTTCACCGAATACCTACTGCATGATAATATTGGAAGCGAAAATAAAATTAAGCCTTGGTCCCTGTCCTGGAGCAATTTCTTAACCAGTTTAGGAAATAAAACAGTCACATTAAATTTGTAATATCAGTATCTAAAGCTTTTTTCCAGTTCTATTCTAGGATCTTTATTTGTATTATATCATTCATTCATACAAATAATCTTGTAGGTATTCTTATTTTCCCTCTTTCACAGAAGTAACTAAAAGGACAGAGAGGGTAAGTAACTTTCCCAAGGTCCCACTGCTAAAAAGGGCAGAGTTACCATTGAAACTAGACAATCTGACTCAGTAGTCTGTGCCTTTAGTCTTTCCTCAAAACTGTTTCTTTAGAAGGGAAATAATATGAGTTTGGCTGACCAGGGCCAACCTTTGTGTCAATTGATTCCACAAGTTATATTTTCCACCTCATACCCCTTTCCCAATGCAATCAGTAAGTTAACACAACCATTTTTGGAAATGGTAAACTGGGGAAATTATTTGGTCATTACAGTGGCCAAATCTGATTACATATGTAGGAAAACTCCTACTATGTAAACATCTTTAACTTGATTTTGGGAGTCTCTCAGAATGGCTGTCCCTTTTTTGGACTCCCCTTGCTGGATTGGTAGAGGCACTGCATTTACTGGGGAGGTTTTATTTCATGACTGGTCATGTTGAAACACAAAAAGAATCAGGAGAACAATGTATTATGATCAAATAACCCTATTGGAGTTGAAAATTATTTGATTTATACTGATATATCCTAAAGGGTGTTTCTGTACTCAAGTCAAATTTTGATTATTGATTCTTTTAACATACATGAATTAGTCCAATCAGGGATAAAAGTCTTTTTTTTGGTTAGTAACTTCAGTAATAATTATTAATAGGACTTGATGAAATGTTTTTAAGTAAGTGTACTCTTCTTATTGAGTAAAACATTCCAAATATAAAATTCAGTTAACCCTTTTTCAGAGATGACTCAATATTTTGGGCTCTTTCTTCCACTAAGTTTAAGCTATTTAATTAACAGCATGTCACTATAATTTTATAATTGCTTATGTCCCCATAACAACTAAACCATGAAAAACAAAATGTATACTAATTCCTTGCTATTTTACTAATTCATTTAATTAGCAAATTTTAGTGAGGGATGTTTTTATTTGATTTATAGATGGACTGTCTCCCCACTTTAACATTTTGAAATTAAGGTACACTGTACAATCCATGTTGAAATTTTTTTAAGGTAACATCATTTGTTACTGGTTTTTAATGTTGCCATTTTCATTACACTGTTTTTTTTATTTTGTTTCTGTTTTTAGTATAATTGACACACAATGTTACGTTAGCCTCATGTGTACAACTTAGTGATTTGACAAGTTCAAACATTATACTATGACTACAAGTATAGCTACCATCTGTCCCATTACCTCACTATTACAGTATCATTTACTGTATTCCTTATACTCTGCTTTTTATTCCCCCGACTTACTCTTTCCATAAGTGGAGAACTATATCTCCCTCTCCTCTTCACCCATGTTGCCCAGACCCCAACTCCTACCCTTGGCAACCTCAGCTTGTTCTCTGTATTTATAGTTCTGATTCTGCTTTTTGTTTATTCATTTTTTTAAAGATTTAATTTATTAGTAGAAACATAAGGAAAATATTTGTCTTTCCCATTCTGACTATTTCACTTAGCAAAATACCCTCTATGTCCATCTATGTTTTCTCAAATGGCATGGTCTCATCCTTTTTATGGTGGTGTAATATTCCATGGTGTATATATAATATATTTTCCTTGTCCATTCATCTATTGATGGACACTTAGGTTGTACCCGTGTCTTGGCTATGTAAATAAGGGTGCAATAAACATAGGGGTGCATATATCCTTTCGAGTTAGTGTTTTCCTTTTCCTTGGGTAAATACCCAATAGTGGAATTATTGGATCCTGTAGAGTTTCTATTTAATTTTTTTTTTTTTGGTAGAACCTCCATACTGTTTTCCACAGAGCCTATACCCACTTACATTTCTAGCAACATTGCACAAGGGTTTCTTTTTCTCCACATCCTTGCCAACACTTGTTGTTTCTTGTCTTCTTGATTTTAGCCATTTTATCAGGCATGAGGTGATAGTCTATTGTCATTTTGATTTGCATTTCCCTGATGATGAGTGATATTGAGCATCTTTTCATGCATTGGCCATCTGGATGCCTTCTTATTCTGGTCCTCTGGCCAGTTTTTAATAATAATCCACACTGAATCCCAAAACTTTGGTAAAGTGGTAAGTTGCCACGTGATCCTCTGTGCCTGTTGAACGTAACTATGTGTAGGTGACTATTTAATTATCCGTTCAGCTTGGTTACTTGCAAATCAGTAACCAAACAGAAAATTGAATTTTTATTTAGTTTGGACCATAATTGTAGCCCAAAATTCATAAAAATTATTACACTGGGATACAACACAAGGGAAAAGACAGAAGAGAATGACGTGGATCTGCAAGATGAAAATTTACAAATTGAGCAAATATTTGTTGCTGGGGCATGATCTGAACATTTTTTAAAGCATCAACCACATGACTTAGTGTACCTAATTAGAGAAAAATACACAAGAATATAATGATGAGTTTCATTTTTCTCATTGAGACATTTGAAAAAGGACTTCTGGTCACACTCCAGACAATGCAATTAAAGACAGGAGAAATTGCCAAATCCCTTGGAACAGATCACAGACTTTCAAAGCTAAGAAATGTTGGTTTGATGATTCATACATCATGAAAATCTATGCCTCAGATACTGAGCATGTAACTTTCAAAAGCTTCCGGCTGACTTCCCAGAGAAGCTGTTAACTTCCAGAGATACAGAAGTCTTAAAGGGAGAAAAGGAAACCTTGGATTTAACTAAATAGGAAATGCAGATGAATTCCTGTTATTCTTTGATGCACCAAAAATTATACAGTCAATCGTAAATGTGCTAAAGCAGTCAGGATCATGAGCACAGAATATAAAAAACAGTAGTTCTGTTATGTAACTGTGTATGCTTGGAAGTGATTCAGGAGATTTGGATTGTGAATTACTAAGGACAGTTGTATATTCTCTAGGGGAAGGAAGTCATATTACATAGCTAATGTCCAGAGGCCTCTAGCTTATAAATAGGACATCTCAGTTGTCTCCTAAATACAGATGGTAATTCCAACAATAAGAGCAAGACCTAGAGCAGGAGCTAAAGGAGGAGTGAGAAAGAGATGCTGAGAAGAAAGAAATGAAGAGATGGCCTTCAATATTTCTGAGTCTGACAGAGGAGACAGCAAAAAGACACTGAAAGAAGGTAAAGCAGAGAGAAGGGAGGGAAATGGAATGTGTTATCCAAGGAGGCCAGGAAAAATTTGTCTTTCAAGAAGGAGGGAGTCGCCAACCATTAAATGCTGCTGAAATACTGACTAGGGTCAAGCGGAAACGTGTCCACTGAATTTAGTTGCTGGTCATTAATGGAAGCTGAAGGAAAGTGGCTTTCATGGAGTAGGGGGGCAGAAGACAGGTTCGACTGGTCTGAGAAGTTAATGGTACACACAAGTGGAGAATAAAAATCATTTAACTTTTCTTGTAAGTCTAAATGTGTAGAAGATATGAGCTGAAGGAGCAGTTGGGGGTGAAAGCTTTTTTTTTTTTAATTTAGGTGAAAGAATTCAAATATAAAGTTATAGGGGAATAGAATCATTCTCTGTGGTTCAAACTGCAAGCTATGACTCATTAGTGCATTGTAACATTAATTTAGTGATGGGGGACCAGCATTAAAGGAAAAAAAAAGGATAAGAAAAGAAGAAAAAATATGAGTATATCATGCCTCATAAGGTAATGTTAAGAAATTTTGTTCTGGTTATTTGTATAAATTGTCCTCCGCAATCCACAGTAAGATGTATTTTTTATATTCATACAAGATACTTGTATCTAGTGTATATATTATATATGATACATATAGTATACATATGTATTGGGTTGCAGTGTAATATACATTTCTTATTGTGGGTTACAGCAAAACTTGTGGGTCACAGAGGCCCTGAAATCTAAAACATTAAATGTTAGCATACTTTCTGGAGAATATGAGAAGGATGGGACACAGATAACATATAGACATACTGGTTTTCAAGAGGAGGAGTGGGGTGCCTGGGTGGCTCAGTCATTAAGCATCTGACTTAAGCTCAGGTCATGATCTCAGGGTCTGGGGATTGAGCCCTGCATCTGGCTTCCTGTTTGGCGGGAAGCCTGCTTCTCCCTCTGCCACTCCCCCTGCTTGTTTCCCTCTCTTGCTGTGTCTCTCTCTGTCAAATTTTTTTTTTGACAGAAAAAAAATTTTCTTTAGGAACAAAAGAGGAGGAGAAACATGTACTTTTTTTGTATTGGGAAAGTGGAAGGAGAAGATTGGTCCAAATGCAGGTTAGTGATATATTTGGCAGCAGAATGTTGGGATGAATTCCTTTCTGATGGTTTCGATCACTTTAGTGAAGTACAATGCAATCATCTGCTGAAAGTGAAGAGTACAGAAAGGGTATCATGCTTTGTAAATAATGGATGAAATGTGAAATATTTGTTTTTGAAATTAGATCAAGCCTAATAGAGAAATGCATTCAGGTTGTGGGTAGGTGAGGTTGTTTACTGAATTCCTAGAAATACCAATCCCTTTAGGAGTGTTCAGGTATCTGAGTATAGACACAGACACAGGTAATAAAAAATTGTTGGGTTCAGGGTTTGGGTTTTTCTCATTGGAGGCTTTGAAAGAACTTGTGGACAAGGGAGGTTAGTGTATTGGTACCAAAATGACTGGAATGAAAGGTTGTAGAATAAATAAAAAGTATAAGGAGTTGCATATTTTGGAAGAAAAAAAGTGAAAAGGTCAGTGGAGCTGAAGTTTCAAACACTGAAGAACAGTGAGAATTAGGGTTCCTGAGCAGGCACATGGAATGTTCACCAGAGAGCAAAATGTCTGTGATCTTGGAAGTGGACATTTTTTCAGTGACAAGTTATAGGGGATTGGTGGTAGATAATGTGAGATATACTGTTAATGATAAGGAAGTCAGGAAACCATTTGAATATGATGCTGGATAGATTGTCCAGGTGGACTTTGAATTTCCTGAGATGATGGCAGGATTTGAGGAGGGAAGGGATCCCATGGCCTAGGGACCAAAATCCTTAGTGGATGAGATGAATTGGTCAGGAGCTTGGTAGATGAAAACAACAAGGAATGAAAGTTTTTGGAATATGTGGGAGAACTTTTATGGAACAAGGCAACAATGAGAACTCAAGCTCCATTTCTAACCTGAGCTATCAAAGAAGAGAATATTGTCCAAGAGTATCAGCTCTTAATCAGACTGTCTGGGTTCCCTTGCTGGCTTCATCTCTCTATACTTCTGTGACCTTGAGAAAGTTACTTAATCCCTTTCTGCCCCAGTTTCATACTCTAAAATATGGATAAAAGTACCTACCTCATGGGAGTGCTGTAGTAATTAAGTGAAATGAATTTATGAAATTTATTCATGAAATAAATTCATGTACAGTCTAAGTTAGTGCTTGTATATAGGAAATGCACAATAAATCTTTGCTGTTATTATTGGTTATTCTTTTCTAGAATGTTAAATGAACAACCTCTCTTTGGGAGAGGCATAAAAGGTTTCTTCATAGTCACTTATTTTTTAGTTAAAGTAGTGTTTGGGGAAGCTGGTGGGATTGTAAGGAGACTTTCAAAAAGCCCAATGGCATTATTTTGGAGGAAAAGAAAGTATGCGTGGGCTGGTAGGTGAGGAAGCAGACACACTGAGAGTCATAGACATGAGAACAGAACTAGAGATAGCTGATAGAGCGTACATCCTCACAGTGTCCCTGCCACAGTGCACACAGTTCACACAGACTCCTCACAGAAGCTGAGATAGAAGATGAGGAGATGAGGCAGATAGTGAATTTAGTAGCAATAGTTTTTTGAGGAAGGAAGGATATTTTGGGCTTACAGAATTCATGCATATGTGATCTGGAAGAAAGATACTCTAGGCGATGAATTTCCTTTCCTTCTCATGTCATCAGCTACAATGAGAGCAACTGTGACCAGAGACTATGGGTCAGTGAGCACAAGCCATATGGTCTCTCATGGAAGTAAGAGAGGATGCACACTGACTATAATTCCCAAACAAACCCAATTGGTATAACTACCCCCACACTCCAATCACTACGGTTTCTCTATTTTCATAAAGAATAGATCTTTATCTAGTCTCTATTATCTATAAAGAATAGATCCTTATCATTATCTAAGCTACTACCTTCTTTAGTTTTTAAAAAATATTTTTATTTATTTATTTGTCAGAGAGACAGAGAGAGAGAGAGAGAGAGAGAAAACACAAGCAGCAAGCAGGGGGAGCAGCAAGCAGAGGGAAAAGCAAAAGCAGGCTCCTGGCTGAGCAAGGAGCCCGATGTGGAGCTCAATCCCAGGGCCTTGGGATCATGACCTGAGCTGAAGGTAGAGACTTAACTGACTGAGCCACCCAGGTGTCCCTAAGCTATTACATTCTTGTTTACTTATATGTTTTGTTTACTTGAATTTGAAGTCCTAAAGAGCAGTGATTCTCTCTTCTTTACTATAGCATCTACAATGCCTAGATAGTTTTGTTAAATGGGGGCATCCCCTCTTCCTTTCAGTCCAGGGGACTTATAGGGTGATACATGGAGCCTAACACATGGAGTTATTTTGTCTTATAAAAATATCATATTGCTGTTAAGTGTCTACTACTTGATGTAATTTGCCATTTTGAATTTGTCTTTCTTGGGATACAAAAAACGGAATCATGATGAGTCACTAAAACACCAACTCGTGGTTTTGTTGTACAATAAAATAAATAATCATATTCTGTCTAAATTTAGAACTATTTCTGTGAAACTTCACACTCTTTTTTTAAATTAAGTCTTCAGCAAGACAGAACATTTGGTTCATCCAAAGTCCTGCACTTGGAAAGAGGCAGGGAAAGTATGACAACTTACTGATGCATTCCTCCCTCAGTTGGCCTCTGCTCTGTAGCAGCTCTCCTTGACGTCCTCTCACAGCCCTCAAAATGAAGTGAATTAGTATCTAGATTAGAAAGATCCAGTAGGTTCATGAAGAATTCAGAATCTTTGGCATTTATTTTTTTCTGAGAACAAATGGTCAAGTGGAAAACTTTCCTCAGTAGAAGTGAACAGAAATTTCAGAAAGCACAATTTTCTAAATAACAATAAAATGGTAACTTCATAGAGACATTTGGTTTAATGGTGCTAAGGGATCACAGGAGTTTCTTCACAGCAAAGGCCATATTCAGCATTTTTAAATTAAGCATCCATTAAGATTCTTCTTTATGATTCGTATTTGTAAAAGGATTATAATGAATATTTGATGATTGCTATCTTTCTTCTGGTCCTCTGCTCCTTTTCAGTTTACTTTGTTGGAATTTCTTAAGGCTTGATCTGGGCCCCATTAAATTCTCTGTATTCATTCCATACCTATTTCAAATTCAACCTGTATATACTGTTCATATACCCTCCTACGATTCAGATTCATATACCTAATTGTCTTCCTGACATATCCACTCAAGAGGGGCAATGTTCTCTCACATTGAACAAGTGCAAGTAGAGATTTATTGAGTTTGTTATTCACCAAGCTAAGTTTCTTTGTCTTTCCTCACACTATTTGGCATCATCATCCATTTATCCTGACTCATAAAGCAAAAGTTGAAGTATTTTTCTTCATTATTTCTATCTATTTCATTAGAAAGTTCAGTCAAATATACTTCAAACATATGTTTGCCATATGCCATATCCTTTCTATCTCTTTCCACCCATCTAAATCAAGTCACCCATTATCCCTTTCTAGATTACTTCCAGTGTCTCATAACTGCATTGGCTTCATTTTAGAAAATCTCTCCATCCCAGAGAAAGATCACTTCTCTTTTCCAATTTTTTGCGATAGTAAAAGTCTAGGGTAGGGCTCTCATGAACCTGGCCTGGGTCCTATGGGCATCCCAGAATGAGGTGCTGGACCAGAAGGAGATACTGCTCTAATTTTTCAAAAGCAGCTATGTGAAATTCTGGTTCAAGTGGGGCAGCCCCACTCAGTCCACAGGGACAGAGAGATGGGAAAGGTCATTCCCTAAAGGAACATCTAGGCACTATTTTCAAGAGATGAGGAAATGGATGTTGGGAAGGAGAAATAATGTATGTCTACTTCTCTCACTGTTGCCTTCCTACAAAATATTCTCCATGTATCACATCATATGCTTATTTTGAAAACTCAGGTTATATTATTTCCATACCACTTAAAACTCTATTTATACATGGTTATCTCTTTTTTGCATATGATTCTCACAAGCTCTAAACATGACTTGCTACTGCTTATCTTCCCAAATGGAACAAAAATTCCAGAGGAGCTTTTTTTCATCACAAACTCAAAACTTCACACAACCTCTCTGGATTAATTTAGTCTGAATCATCGAATCCCTAAGGGCTGTTTCTGCCGTTGTTCATTTTCTATATTTACTTACACATCCCTGGATACGTGCTGCATCAGCTACTATAATATCTAATTGTTCCTGTCACTAAGTTCCGTAATGCTTATTCTAGATCAGCATTAACAAAGTCCTTTAGTCAATTAGTCAGATATTTTCCTATGTTGAAATATAAAATATAAAATATAAATATATATTACTCTTATCTCTCCCTTCCTGCAATATTACATTCCATTCCCTCCCTGCAAGGAAAAAGATCTAATTTTATCCATTTTAAAATCAATATATCCTCCAGTTACTGTGTCATGTAAGCTTTATTTTTCTGGTTTCTTTACATTTTCAATCCCTTGCAAGGTCTGAATAGGTTATATTTAGAGTCTAGGCCATAACTCATGAAAATGTAAGATAAAGTGGTAGCATAGTTTTTAAAATACCAAAGGTAAAAGGGACAGAATACAAATGTTTCCATTTGTACAGCAGAAGAAATCAACAAAGAAGCACGTAAACTAGCAGTTTTAATGTACAGATAATATTTATCTACAAATATGTCAGGAAGAAGAGGCTAGAGATATTTTTTACTAGACCAAACAGCAAGATCATAATCATATAAGGCTATGCCCATTCCCTTTTTCAGGCATAAGGCTTGATCAGATACTTTCTGCATATAGGCCATATAATTTTTGTTATTCCATAATATAATTATTAGTAAAGACTGAAAAATCAAATGTTTTTGAACCAAGATTAAATAAATTACCTGGCATTCAAAATGTTTAATGATAAATCAGAGTATTAAATTACTTTTTTAGAAGTAAATTATATATTAATTTATAGTTTTTTTGGACATGCTCTGCCAGTGGCAGAGGGGGAGTTTATGTGCTCTGACTTAAAATTTAATGTGAAAGCTATTACAATATACAATTTAGCATTAACATGTGTATGATCTGCATTCTTCAGCTGGAAATCAAATTGTTGTCAGGGGCTTTGCAACAGACATGCAGAATCAAGCCTAGCAGCGTGACTCTGTGGGAAGATCAATAACCAGTGTTCTCAACAAGGTACCAAGAATTGTTATAGGCATGGAATTGGGTACAAGGATCAAGGGAGGAGACAGTTATTGTGGGGGGAAAAGGGTATTTAGCTTCACTGATATTGAAAATATCTTTTATATGGTAGATTTTGCCAGCCGCCTTTCCACTCCTTTCAGAAACAGTCATATAATTGTTAGGAGACAAATGACCTATTTGTCTTATGTGGATCCTTACATCCTTTCATAGATCTGTGTTTAGGATGTTTCAGAGCTTATCAATAACTGTATTACTGGGCCATCCATTGGTGATTTTAGGGGACCTTCAAGAGAAAATAACACAATTTTTTGTTTTTTGTTTTATTAACATACAATGTATTATTTTCCCCAGGGGTATAGGTCTGTGAAGAAAATAATATAGTTAAAAAAATTAACAGACTTTAATTTTTAGAGCAGTTTTAGGACTACAGAAAAACTGAGCAGTAAGTAAAGAGAACTCTCATATACCTCCTCTCCTTCTGCAGAATTTCTCCCATTATTTTTCATTATTTTTAATGCTTCCTTGATTGTTGTACCAGAGAACTGGCAGAATTTAAATATGACCTCCATAAATAAAATTTATTCTAGGCATCTCTAGATCTGCAAACTTTAGTGTGATGATTAAAAGTATGGTGTTTAGGGACGCCTGGGTGGCCCAGTTGGTTAAGCAGCTGCCTTCAGCTCAGGTCATGAAACCAGAGTCCTGGGATCAAGTCCTGCATCGGGCTCCCTGGTCGTCAGGGAGCCAGCTTCTCTCTCTGCCTCTGCCTGCCACTCTTCCCGCTTGTGCTCTCTCTCTCTCTTTCTCTGACAAATAAATAAATAAAATCTTTTTAAAAAATAAAATATAAAATAAAAGTATGGTGTTTAGTATCAAAAAATTGCATTTGCAGTCAAGTTCTGTTTCTTTAAAAAAAAACAATTATTTGAGAGACATTGTCTCAATGTCATTTGAGAGACATTGAGAGAGAGAGGGAGCATGAGTGAAGGGGAGGAAAGAGAGAGAGGAAGAAACAGATTCCCCGTTGAGCAGGGAGCCTGATAGGGGGTCCAATCCCGGGACCTGGAAATCATGACCTGAGCCCAAGGCAGATGCTTCACCATCTGAGTCACCCACGTGTCCACAAATTCCATTTTGTTCCTTGCTTAAACAACCTTGAGCAAGTTTGTTAACTCTTTTGAGTCTTAATTCTATTGTCTGTAAGCAGCAAGAATAACATCTACCTCATGAGGTTGATGTGGGGATTAAATCAAATTATGTAAATATAGCATTAATATTATATCTATCATAATAAAGAGTAAGGGCTATTATTTTTATTACAAATGAATAAATGTTATTTTTTTTACAGCAATGGTGTGGAATTTGGGAAACAACTAAGGAAAAATTCAAGGATATTTAATTTTAGCAGAAAGGTAAAGTACAAAAAGAAAACCCTGAGCTTTAGAGTGAAACTGTCTGAATCTCTGTACTACTACATAAAACTGGGTGACTCTGAACAATTAGTTTAAATTACCTGATCCTCAGGCTTGCTTGGGTGACTCAGTTGGTTAAGCATTGGCCTTCAGCTCAGGTCATGGTCTCCAGGTACTAGGATCAAGCTCATGTCAGGCTCCCCACTAAGTGAATAGTCTCCTTGTCCCTCTGCCCCTCCTCCGGCTCCTGTGCTCTCTCTCTCTCTCAAATAAATAAATACAATATTAAATAAATAAATAAATAAATAAATAAATAAAATGAATAAGTTACCTGATCTTCTATGTCTTCAACTTAAAAATGGAATATTACTTCTTATTTATATTTTGCCTTGGGAATTAAATGAGATAGTAAATGTTCCCCAAAGTGTTTCACATAACTGGCCAAAGTGTATGATTATACCTCTAGAAGGAATGTGCATATGCATGGTAACCTTTTCTGACTGCCTGAGATGATAAAATCTAAGTATGGTAAGACTGAGCTATTGGATATACTTTTTGGATGTTCAACGAAGCTTTCGACAAATCTCTATACCAAAAATTACCCAAATATAAAGCTCTTAACAGATTTCTAATTATGATTTTATCATAAGTTCCTTTACTAAGATATTATAGGTAAATAGGAATAGCCATATTTCTGCACAGTTATTTTGTCATATATCCTCACACTTTTACTCTAAATTCAGATGGCTCCAAGGTTCTCAACTGTGTAGTCTTGAGTTAGTCACCTATCTTTCTATGTTTTTATAATTCAGCAATAAAATATTTATTATGACAGCACACTATTATAATAAGGTGATTATATATAAAAGATGTGTATGTGTGTGTGTGTGTGCACATACCTACAAAGCTCTTGCATAACACCTGAAAGGTGAACAAGTTAATGACCAAAGTGCAGAATTAGGTGGGAGTAAAGAGATCAGGGTTCTCTTCTCCCTTACAGTGGAAGATTTTTCTTCTACCTTTTGCTCTGGGGTGTTAAGTCAAATGTGTGTTCTGCTTGGGAAGCTTTCTGTTTAGAAGGTCAAAGAGATCTAAGGCGGGGCTAAGAGTAAAAAATATATGGAATAAATTCCTGGAGTTGATACTGTCTAGGACTAAGAGTGAGAGTTGAAAAGGTTATTGTTTTGCAGAAGAGAATAGATAGGGACTATAGAAGGCTTGGCTAGGAATTAAGAATGTG
>PISX010010757.1:56628-68861 GCA_004024625.1 Mellivora capensis
GTATCATGCTTAGTGAAATAAGTCAATCAGAGAAAGACAACTATCATATGATATCCCTGATATGAGGAAGTGGAGATGCAACATGGGGGACTAGGGGGGCAGAAAAAGAAGAAAAGAAACAAGATGGGATTGGGAGGGAGATAAACCATAAGTGACTCTTAATCTCACAAAACAAACTGAGGGTTGCTGGGGGGAGGGGTTCGGGAAAGGTGGGTGGGCTAATGGACATTGGGGAGGGTATGTGCTATGGTGAGTGCTGTGAAGTGTATAAACCTGGCGATTCACAGACATGTACCCCTGGGGATAAAAATTTGTTTATAAAAAAATAAAAATTAAAAAAAAATAGAATAAAAAAAAAGAATAAAAAAGAATGTGCGTACAAATGTGTAGTACCTTTGACATCCTTTTTCTTGGGACAGTCTTAGAATAGTAGGAGAAATATATCCCAGAGGCTGATACTTGAGAAAATCAAATGTCTGGCTAATGAGTATCAAAGCAGTTGTTTGTTTTGTCCCCCAAAGGATCCAAAGTAATTTAACATTTTTAATGACAATACCTGAGAACATAAGTTGATTTTTGCTTTGTTTGTTTTGTTTTGTCTTACAGAGAGCACTGAGTTATGAAATAGTGTAAAACCTAAGTTCTGAGAGATTTAGAGGCAGAGGAAGAGACTGAACTTTGAGGTCAGTGAGCATCCTGCCCCGAGTCTTACGACACTTGTGACAGAGCTTGGATGGGTAGTCAGGTTTCTCAGCAGACTCTCTTCCAAGGACACCATGTTGAAAAGTAGTAGGTGGTGTTCTAGGTTGTGAAGTGCAGAAATACATGCAAACAATAGTTGCATAACATTAAACATTAAGACTTAAGTAAACATTTCACAAAGAGTCTTTTACAAGTGCTGGTAACATTGGAAGGGTGGTCACCCAAAGGAGTTTCTGATAGATCTGTCTTTGTAGGACTTGGAAACAGGCGATGGAGAGATTTCTACAGGAAGGGGGTTAGTGGATTGGGTCCTCTGTTTGTCTCTTCAGCATGCTAAGTTTCTCTTGTTTTCTGTCTTGAAGATACACATGAAAAGATATAGCTCTGAGTCATTTTAATAAGATCATCTTTTTCTATTTTCCAGTCGGTTCAACTGATTGATAGTGTTTTAAAAAATATAACTATCTAGTGAACTGTGAACTGTGTAATTTCTTCAATACTGAACATCTTTTGTAATATCTGACAAAAGTATGAAATTAAAAGCATTTATATACTTAAAATATGTACAGCATGTATTTACAAAAATCTAATATTAGCTTTTATGTGCAGAAATGGATAAATACACAAGGAAAGGAAGTGAACCGTACACTCATTGACAAATCAAGAAAAATCAGTTTCACATCAGTGCATATTATCCAGAATGTAATTTTTTATTTCCTAAAGCACAATGATCTGTAAATATAAAGGGGAACAGTGAAAGAAAAAGCAAAATATTGAATACTTTGTAGATGAGATTTTCATACTCTATAATGACAAATACTAGACTATTTGCTGAGGCTAGATCATCGGTATTTCTTTTAGTAGGAAAAAAGTGATTCCAGTTGCCAGTGGATTTACTATTCTGCTGGTTTATTTCCCACCTAGTACATTTACGTGGTGCTTGAATTTTAGGTTACACTTAGTGATGCATTTAAAACATTCTCATTTTGTATCAATCTGATTTTTCTGGGTATAGGATTTGTTGATAAAAGCAAGGAAAATTGCATATCAACAAACTACAACTTTTTCAGGGTCAGACAAAATTAGTCCTCAAATGTTCCTGCTCACAGTGATCAAAATTGCATTTTGTGTAACCTAGGTGATTGATGTCTCTAGTCACCTTATAGCGTCTTTTATTTAGAAAAGATCATTGTCATCCAACGCCTTCCTACTCAGTCTTGACCACATGGTCTACTTTCAGCTAGAGTCTTTTGAGAATCCTTGACTTCCCTATTCTTTTTTCTTTACATTTTACCTAATTTTCTAATGTCCAGCCTAGACCATAAATGTGTATTTTTTAAAAATTTCTATTCCCCATCTTCCAAGCATTTACAGATACAGCCATGAAATCAGCCTGATTAGTGTTGAGTCCAGTTTTATCTCCTTGCTAAGTATGGTCAGTTCTAAAGAAATCAAAAGGAAACTATAATGTATTGAGTTCCTATCATGTGACTGTTTGAGTTGATATTTAATATATATTTTTAAACAATTCTACCTGCATGATACCTATGGGATTCATCTCCTTCTCCTTTTTTCACTGCTTCTACTCAAATTTAAAATTCCAATTATTCTTAGATTACTGGCTTATTGAAAAAAAAACCTTACTTAACAAATTCTCTTATTTCCAGTATAGCTATATAAATTCATTTTAGATGTTGCTTTCCTATGGATCTTTCTAAGCTACAGTTCTTAACATATAATGTTCTTGAAAATCTGCAGTGGCTTGTCATTGTCCCACAGGAGACTGCAAAGAGGAGTGAGCACATTTAAGTGAAAACACAAGATGGGGCATTACATTATAAGAAGAACCATATTAAAACTTTCTTCATATTATTACAGTAATAAAGAATATATACTTATAAATAAGTGAATAAATATAAAAGTGTGGAGTAAGATATTTTTCTAATAAAATGCATGATTATTAATAATTAGAAATCACTAATCTATAGAATGATATCCAGGTTACTTAGTCAGGCATTCATTTCCTCTAGAACCGTTACCTCAAACATCCCTTTACACTGATCCTTGTTCAGTCTTTATTATAGTCAAACGGATACGTTTTACGGCAGGAAATCCCTACTTTCCTTCTGCCTGGAATGTTTCTTTTCATCTCTAGGCTCTAACCTTAACCAGTTTTCAAATTCCAGCTTGTATGCTAATTCTTTTGTAAATATTTTAGCAGTTAGAACAGTTTGATTGTAAATAACAGAGAACCAAACAAATTGCTATGATTAATAAAGGAAATACAGGCTCATGCCACTGAAAAAATGAAGATAAAGGGAATACTTCAAGTGCATTCATCAGGGTCCAAAGCCATTTATACATGATTCCCTTGGCTCTCCATTCCTGCATGTACTCTCTCTGCTCAGGTTGGTTTTCTTAATGGTTACACAATGTTGCTGCAGTTCTAAGCCTTCTGTTTGCATCCCACATCATGGACAGCAAGACAGAGAGAAATCTCCCATCTCCCGCCCAATTTAATAAAAGTTCTTGGCTTGGCACTGAATTAGCTTAGGTCATCTGTTCATTCATGTGGTCAGAGAAATGATGATTAGATTAGATCATACAGGGCCTACTTTTGAGTTAAGCTAGTCAAGGTCCACCCCTGGAGCCAGCAGGTCATTAACTCATGGCTGCTTCATAATGTAGATAAAAACTATATTCTGAGTAGGTAGACAACAATGACCACCATAAGCCTTAAGTCATTTACCAGCTGAAAGTAGACTCTTTCTGAATTACTATGACATTTTATGTACTCTCTTTTACTATTATTTTTTCCTTTTATTATTGCAACTTTTATATCTACCAGGCTTTAAGCTGCTTGAGGGGCAAGTACCTGGATCTGATTCATCTTTTTATCCAATTACCTCTTTCTTAGCATTGACCATAGTATTTTGTTAATTTACCATTATGTAGAGCAAACGAATAAATGAAAAAAAATAAATAAATGAAGAAATAAGTGCATGATTAAATGGTTGTGTAGAATCATTACCTTGAAATATAGGTTTCCTTTTATTAGAAGATTTCAAGCAAAGTTTGTCACAACATAATTCAGAGATGGAAAAGATTTATTCATTAGAGAAAAGCTGGATATAATTATCCCTATGACAGCTTCTATTTTCAACAGTTTATATATTTCTTAAAGATTTGATTTTCTGAGAGAAGGAGGTATATTTTACATGGTTTCTTCTCAACTACATGTGCTTTGTAATCCACAGGTAATCCTTGAGAAAATTCTTGTGCAGAAAAAACAAAGGAAACTATGAAGTGATTGGGAGAGACAGCATGTTAGCTTGCCAAATATCATGCCTTTCTGTACAGGAAGAAACTTGATCTTGGACATTCCTTGTTTGCATTTAAATATATAATAATCACTTAACTCTATTATTAGACAAATGAGTTGACTTTCTTTTGAAAAGATACTTCTCATCAGAATTTTTTTTTTTTTAATTTATTTGTCAGAGAGAAACAGCGAGAGAGAGTGAGCACAGGCAGACAGAGTGGCAGGCAGAGGCAGAGGGAGAAGCAGGCTCCTGCCGAGCAAGGAGCCCGATGTGGGACTCGATCCCAGGACGCTGGGATCATGACCTGAGCCAAAGGCAGCTGCTTAACCAACTGAGCCACCCAGGCATCCCCAGAATTTTAATTAAATGAATAAAATGTATCTAGTTTTTACGCTTCCAGGCTCATGTTGGATGAAGATTTTTTTCACCTAATATAGAAGCTATAGGTAATGAAAATTATTTTTACATAACTTTACTTATCAGAACTCTCCCACCCAAAATGCTTCATTCAAATATTAAATATTAAGTCCAAATTGATCTCAAGATCCATACAGATGGTGGCCTACTTGAATATTCTATGTTGGTGCCTCACCGTCAGAAACTGAACCCATGATCTGTCCCCATCAAAGCAGCTTGTCTTCTAATATTAGCTGTTTTGGTAAGTGACTTTTTCATCCACTGAGTTAATCTTTTCAGAAACCTGGGAGCCATCCTTGAAAGTCCCTTACCTCATTCACTCATATCCAACTCATTATCAAATCTTGTCAATTCTACTTCCCATACATTGATAATGTGTCTTGAATGTGTTCACTTCTCTCAACCTCTATTGCTACTACTACAAGACACCATTATCAACTGCCTAGATTTGGAAAAATAGCCTCTTAATTGGTTTTCCTTTTTCTGATTTTGTCTTTCTTCATTCCAGTACCCATACTTTCACCAGATCATTAAAACTCCCCATTAAAGGCCTTTGATAGCTTTCTGTTGCTCTACAGATAAATTTCTAAGTTTTATGAGATTTAGACAATATGGTTCCTACCTGTTTCTCTATCCCCATCTTCGACTCATCTCTCTCTCTTCCTTACATTGCTTACTTCCTTACTTTCCTTACTTTGCTCCATCCACACCAACCTCTCTGTTCCTGAAATACACAAAGTTCTTTTGCCTTCACAGCCCTTGTAAATCCCATTTCTATATGTGTGATATTCGTTTCTCCTCCCCCTCTCTTCCTCTCTCCCTCTCTTCCCCTTCTTCCCTTTCTCTGTCTCTGTCTCTCTCTTTCACTCACTCACTCTCTCTCTCACACACACACACACACGCATACACACACACACTTTCTTCCTAGCCTAGCTAACTCCTACTCATCCTTCAAGTTTCAGATTAAATATTAATTTGTCTTTTCTCAGAGCCTCTTACCAGATAAGGTTAATTCCTCCTGCTATAAACTCTAATAGCCCTCTATATTTTTACCTAATAGCGTGTATGATAATCACATTAAATAATTATTTGTACAATTATTTATTAAATATATATTTTCTCCTTCACACTATAATTATTATGGTGGAGGCACTGGGTCTTTTCTGTTCATCATTTTATCCCTGCTAGGTAACATAGTGACTACTATTTAGTATGCATTCAATAAGTATATTTTAATTGAATGACTAAGAAAAGAATTACAGAAGAAAAAGATTTACTGAATGATTCTATTTGCCAAAGGGTAGATCAAAACAGAGAAAGACAAGATGTGGCTACCTAGGAAGGGAAAATATGAGGTAATAAGCCACAGCAAAAGTGTTGTCCACTTGAGTTTTTAAAAATGAGGTCTATAACATGGCAATTTTTCTCTGCCTTCTGCCTTCCAGGCACTGATCTTGACTTTGCTCTGTGTAGAAAAGTTCATAAACCAGCATTTTTTTCTAATCTTAGCCTCTCTCCATTTTACTCTCTCCAAATTACTCTCTATGTCACTCACAAATTTCTATTGATTTTTCTTTGTAATACCCCTACACTTAAAAAAAAAAATCCTGCTGGGACTACCATGTTGCAGAGCACAATTATCTTATCCTCAGTCTTCTACAAAAATCTCCTAAAGCATCTTCTACCCTTAATCCGTATAGCACTCTGATGCCAGATTAATCTTTGTAAAACAATTCTCTCTTCATGTTATCCACAGTTCAAAAGTCTCCATTTGCTCTTTGTTATTCTATAAAATAAATTGAGGCCCTTTACTTTGGCATTCATGGCCTTAATCCCAAATTTTCTGTTTCTTATGTGAACACGCCATATATTCTCCTTATAGTCCCACCTCCACAATTTTGTTGACTCCTTTTCTTTATTAGAATATTTTTCTTTCCTACTTTACTTGTTTTTACTCCAAAATGTATTTCTGGACTACTCCTGTTGACAACAATCTCTCCCTTCTTTGAAGTTTGTTCTTACCTACTCTGAAAAGCACTTGGTACTATATCATAGTTTACATTATTTATTTTTATTTTAATGTAAAGGAGCTGAAACACCAGCTAAATTGTGAATCATTGAAAGCTTTATTGTAGTCTCGGCAAGCAGCATAGTACCTAGTCATGTAATTGCTGTGTCTTATAACTCAATGTCGTGCCAGCACTTAGAACAGAATTTAGTACATAATATAGCTTAATGAAGATTTATTTATGCTGCTGATGGATATTACTTAGAGAAGGAGAGGTGGGCAGGATGAACAGAATGTCTCATGAAATGCCAAACATGTAGAGTATTGCTAGTAGAGAGTCTAACTGAATTCATTGGCCTTGATATTGCTAACAGTTTGTTGGTATCAGCTTTAGTTGAAAGGTTCCCTGATGCAAGAAGCATGAGGGAAGGGCATTTCAATAGAAAGAATGGCATGACCAAATGCTCAGGGCTGCAAATATGTACAAAGATGGACTAGTTGGTTTGGTAAAAAGATGAGATTGCTCACTCCACGTGGAGACCATTATCGTGTGGGGAAAAAAACGAAGATGCATTTATGTGGAAAAAAAAAAAAACACCTTGAAAATCTGCATAAAAATAATTTTTCCTCCTATACTAACTTATCTTTTTGAGAAATTAAGAGAATTTTCGTCAGGATAAGAATAGAATTGGAGGGGTGCCTGGGTGGCTCAGTGGGTTAAAGCTTCTGTCTTTGGCTCAGGTTATGATCCCGGGGTCCTGGGATAGAGCCACGCATTGAGCTCTCTGCTCAGCTGGGAGCCTGCTTCCCCCCCACCCCCACCCCATCTGCCTCTCTGCCTACTTGTGATATCTGTCTGTCAAATAAATAAACAAAACCTTAAAAAAAAAAGAATAGAATTGGAATCTTTTTAGGTATTTAACAGAATAGGTGAAAAAAATTATCCAAACTGAAGAAAACCTGAACCCACTCCCATGCTCTCCCATCACATATTGAATTATGAGTTATTCGTAGACAGATAAGTAAACAATTTTTTGATACTGCTGTATTATAAATATTGCTGCTTTATACATCCAAACTGTTACTTTTATAACTTGGATTTTTTTCTTCTTCAGTGAGATGTTGGTATTGATCAATATTAAATTGAAAAAGAGTAAAAAAGGTTAAAATCAATGGTACTCAATACTTATTATAAAAATAACTTCTATATTCTTAAATTTGGGGATGAAAAGAGTCGATAAATTTAATAATTATAAAAGATTATTTTCTAGTTAACAGAAGTTTAGCATATGTAAATAATATAGATTGGTTTCTTAATGATAAACTAATACCTTGTTCTGACATATGTTCAGAGGAACATTTAAAAATTTGATATACTCCGTTCCTTGGTCCTTAATATAATTTTATTTACATACTTATATACTTTTTAGATGTTACCATGTTAATTTGAGAGGCTTGAATATTAAACTATGCACTCTGTAAGTAACTTTTTTTTTAAGATTTTATTTATTTATTTGACAGACAGAGATCACAAGTAGGCAGAGAGGCAGGCAGGGAGAGAGGAGGAAGCAGGCTTCCTGCTGAGCAGAGAGCCCGATGCGGGGCTCGATCCCAGGATCCTGGAATCATGACCTGTGCGGAAGGCAGAGGCTTTAACCCACTGAGCCACCCAGGCGCCCCTAAACTTTTAAGACTGTTTCATCATTTCTTTTTTTTTTTCTTTTAAGTTTGTTTTGATTCATTTTGGTTTTGCTTCTGCTTAGCTGAAAGCATTCCTAGACCTTTGCTGAAGGATGTACTAAGTAATGAAAGAGTTGGTTATGGAAAGTAGGCAAACAGATTACTTTCATTTTGTTTCAGTTTTGCTTTAAGTATGAGCTTGGGGGCTTCCAAGGCATTCAAGTTATCATGCTGGTTGTTTTCCCAAAGATACAAAGTATCTAAGATAGTTACCCACTGAAGCATTCATGTCATCTTAGTATGTCTCCATCTTCCTCTGTAGTGACCAAAGTTACTTGTGATGACAAACTTATATTTGGTATCAGTAGACTAATTATTCATGCATGCTGTGATCCTACTCAAGAATACAATCAGGTAGGGCAACCAGGGGAGTAAGGTACATGGGTTTTCCCCAAACTCAGCTTTTTTCTTTGTAATCTGGTGACCTCTCAATCACTTTCCATTTTCGAACAGGAAATGGTGACATCATAATATCATTTATGTTTAGGTGGTAATATTGTGTATCTGATATGTGGTCATATGAAGTTGACAAGTCACTTCCTAAAAGGTGGGATGGTGACAAAGTGAGGCGATCTTGGGAAAATCCAAGGCTTCCCTGGCAGATGAATTTAGTCTTTCTGCCTCCAGGTATAAGACTACCGGAAGACAGAAAAAGTGTATGATTTCACTTTTTATTAAAAGTACACATTGCTAGTTGAGTAAAATCTTTTCTTTGGGTTGATCTTAAGAAATTGGGAAAGCACTAGAAATGCACATTGCATTTCTACTGGCCGAGTTGATATTACTACAGGCTGGGAAGTTGAATGCATTGAATGCCCTTTTTAAAAGGACCTAATGGTCCTAGAAAGATGGATCATTGTTTCTGGTTGAAGTTCCATTTTAATGGAATTCTGAGAAAAACAATATGCATTTTAATAAGTTTCATGAAATGGCAACATTTTCAACATACAAAATAAATAGCAAGAGTGATGGTAATGTTTGATGTCAGTCCATGTAACTGGAAAAGTTCTGGAATATTATGATAAGTTACAGAATGTTTAAGTCGGATCCTGGTTTTTTTTTTTTTTTTTTTTGAGACTTTATTCGGGGAATTTATTAAAGCAATGGGTTCGTGAAAAGTTGGATAATCCCATTTCTTTCACATTATCCCGTGCTGCCTTTTATGCATGGGGAACTGAGTCAGTTTTATTTTATTTTATTTATTTATTTTTTTTTAATTTTTATTTTTTATAAACAAATTTTTATCCCCAGGGGTACATGTCTGTGAATTGCCAGGTTTACACACTTCACAGCCATAAGTGACTCTTAATCTCACGGATCCTGGTTTTACGTTTACAGTAGTGGAGGAGGAGGTTCCAAGATTTATAGTTAAGGTCTCAGAAACAGCAAGATACAAACTATTAAAAAGGTTATCCTGACTCTGGGGTTAGGTTAGGTAGGGAAGAATTTAGGAAACCATGAAGTAGGAGAAAGATGCATTGCATGTGGCTTAACAGGGAACACAGATTTGTGGTCCGAGATAATGCTTTAGATATTCTACTTTTCCTGCTCTATCTCCTATATCTATCTCTGCATATGTCTAGATCAGGAGGTTGGCAAGCATTTTCTAAAAGGGACAGATGGTAAATATTTAAGGCATTCCTGGGTATCCAGTCTCTGTCATAACTACTGGCACTGTAGCCACAGACTGTACTTAACAAAATGGGGGTGGCTGTGTTTCAACAGGACTTTATTTACAAAGCAAGGAGACAAACCCATTGACTGTCCTTTTCTGAGTCCTTATCTAGATTCTTACTTACCAAGTCAGATCTCGCCTGGATCAGGACATTAGCCTCCTTCCTGTCTACAAAAAAGGTCTTTATATCTTTATTCATTTGTTCAAGAAATTCTAGGGAACATGTAACACACACCAGACACTATATCATACAAGGTAGATATAGTAGTGAAAAAGACAACTTTCTTTCCTCTAGGAGTTTGTCTAAGAAACAATCAATAAATGAACAAAGAAGCAAGTAAACAAGATAATGAAAACTTATTTTAGGTATTATAAAGGAACGAAATACCATGACATGAAAGAAGGTAAGGTCCGAGCTCAACTTTAAATAGGTGGTCAAGGACTGCTTTCTGAAGAAGGTGACATTTAAGCTGAAACCTGAATGACAAGAAAAAGAAATATTGTTAAGTGTGGGGAAAGAGCATTCTAGGGTAGGCAAATAAAAAGTATAAAGGCTTTGAGATGGGAAGATGATTGATATGTTCTGAAAAGAAAAAGGAAGCCTACGTGCCTAGAATTGAGGGAAAAAAGGAGGTATAAAATGAAGTTGGAGATGAAGACAGCATCCAGGTAGAGAAGGGCCTTGAAGGTCATGGTCACATGTGTGGAATGTTCTCTCATTGCAGTGGGAAGCTGCTGAAAATGTATTATCAGGGAGGTAACATGATTTTACATGTACTTTACAAGAATTATTCTGGCTGCTAGATAATGAATGGAAAGGGAGAAGAAAGACTGGATGTAAAGAGATTAGAAGTTTCTTCGGGAGCCTGGGTGGCTCAGTTGTTTAAACCTCTGACTCTTGGTTTTGGATCAGACCATGATCTTAGGGTTGTGAGATCGAGTCTTGCGTTGGGCTTCATGCTCAGCAGGGAGTCTGCATGAGTTTCTCTCTCCTTCTGCTCTCTTCTCCACGTGCTCCTTCTCTCTTTGTCTTTAAAGTAAATAAATAATCTTTAAAAAAAGTTTCTGCAATAGCTCAGATGAGAGATTCTGAGAGTGGTTGTAGTGTAAATAGAGATGAGAGTTTGGATTAGATATGCATTTTGAAATATAACAATAAGATAAAGTACTGTTAATTATTGGATATGGCAGTTAGAGGAAGAGAAGAGTCAAGGATAACTTCCAATTTTTTTTAAAGATTTTATTTATTTATTTGACAGACAGAGATCACAAGTAGGCAGAGAGGCAGGCAGAGAGAGAGGAGGAAGCAGGCTCCCCGCTGAGCAGAGAGCCTGATGTGGGGCTCGATCCCAGGACCCTGAGATCATGACCTGAGTCAAAGGCAGATGCTTTAACCCACTGAGCTACCCAGGCTCCCCAATAACTCTGATTTTTGAACTGAACACCCAGGGGACTGGTGGTGACATGTTCTGAGATAGGAAGAGAGAAGAGAAACAGATGGGAGGGGAGTGAATCCCAAGTTCTGCTTTGGATAAACTGGGTTTGGAATGTCAATGAGAATTTAAGGAAAAACACAAAATAGAAAGTAGGATATGTTTGTAGTTCAAGGGGAGTTTTCGACTAAAATTTTAATTTTTGGTGGCATTAGCACATGGATGATACTTAAAACAGGCATCTGTTTCTGGCCACATGGACTAAAGGCCTGGATTTACCCATACACCTTAAACAAACAAAAAAATATAAGACAAAATATTTTAAAATGGTTTCTGGACGTTGAACAACCAGTATTTGAGAGAAGGAAAACGAATGAAGTGAATCCTACTATTGATCCTACTTTCTGCCTTAAGAGAATTTCTAGGACTTGGTACAGGGAGAAGGAACATAAGCAGAATGTCAGAGTTTCCCTGGTTTATGACCAACATTCTTCAGGAGAGCCAAGGTCATGAAAAATAAGAAGACTGAGGAATTGTCACCGATTGGAAGGGACTAGAGATATAACAACTCAGTCCAATGTGGTGTCCTAGAATAAAAAAAAATAGACATTAGTGAAAGCGAGGAAAGTACATTTGCAGTTGAGTTATTAACAGTACTGTAGGGATGTTGAATTCTCACTTTTAATAATTATACTGTGATTATATGAGATACTAACATTAAGGAGAAGCACAATAAAGGGTATAAGAGAATTCTCTCTATCATCTTTGTAACTCTCTGTAAGTCAAAAATTATTTCACCATAATTTTTTTAAAAGAGCAAAATTAAGAGTCAGGAAACAATTAAGCACAACACATCACTGGTTGGAGCCCCTCTAATTAACCACATACAAGAAAACCCCAATGAAATTCACTCAGTCCTTTATTATAAATGGATT
>PISX010010758.1:0-42858 GCA_004024625.1 Mellivora capensis
GAATCGCTAAGGAAATGTTGAAAAACAAAAATAAAACTGGTGGCATCTCATTACCTGATTTCAAGCTTTACTACAAAGCTGTGATCACCAAGACAGCATGGTACTGGCATCAAAACAGACACATAGACCAATGGAACAGAGTAGAGAGCCCAGATATGGACCCTCAACTCTATGATCAAATAATCTTCGACAAAGCAGGAAAAAATATACAGTGGAAAGAATCATATTTTCTAATCAAATGAAAACATTGCAATTTTAGATCCCCGATGTACCAGGATTCTCCTGGGTGACTCCCTGCATATCTGCCAAAGATATTGTGTATATTGGCCTAAGAGACGTGGACCCTGGGGAACAGTAAGTTTATTCCTTGGTGTGAATTACCTTCATTTTCTCTCTTTTACATACTAGGCAACCTGGCCAAACCTATGAGAAAAAAATTATTTTAAGCACCAAGTATATATACCAATACCTATATACCCATATAAATATTTGT
This sequence comes from Mellivora capensis, assembly GCA_004024625.1. NCBI lineage: Eukaryota > Metazoa > Chordata > Mammalia > Carnivora > Mustelidae > Mellivora > Mellivora capensis. The sequence goes on from PISX010010758.1 coordinate 494, forward strand.
CTATAAATCAGGTGATTTTTATATTAATTGCCTTGCCGTTAAAACACATTGATATAGGGATACCTGGGTGGCTCAGTTGGTTAAGCATCTGCCTGCCGCTCAGGTCATGATCCTGGGATCAAGACCCACGTCAGGCTTCCTGCTCAGCGGGAAGCCTGCTTCTCCCTCTGCCTGATGCTCCCCCTACTTGTGCTTGTGCTCTCTGACAAATAAATAAAATATTTAAAAAATACATTGATATATACATATAGTTCATAGGACTTATTTTATGTATCTTACCACAATCATCTTTTCTTTAAAAAGAAACAAGAGAGCATAGAGTTAGACTCTTTATTAACTATAGGATTATCTTAATATCTCCTCTTTCCTAGCTACATTTTGAAAACTCTGGGTATTAAATATTTTTCAATGACTGAAGTGGATAAACTGGGAATTGGCAAGGTGATGGAAGAAACACTCAGCTATCTACTAGGAAGGTATGATGCTTGTGTGTAATGTAAATATTATTAAAAGGACTTACTACTGATGTTAATGTAAATTATTAATAAAGCCTTCATGTAAAATTATGGAACTTCACTGGATTGTTACTTTTTATAAAGCAAGGCAAGAACTATATTTATGTGCTATGTATTAAACCACCAACTTTAAACTGAATTTCTTTCCCACTTCTTAAAAGAAAAAAAAGGCCAATTCATCTGAGCTTTGATGTTGATGGATTGGACCCATCTTTCACACCAGCTACGGGCACACCAGTTATTGGAGGTCTGTCTTACAGAGAAGGTCTCTACATTACAGAAGAAATTTACAAAACAGGTATATATTTATACCCTCTGATCTGAAAATCAAGCCCCATTGGACATGTCCGGAATGCCTATCACATGATGCAATCACCACCTGTTTACACTCCTGGGTTTTTCAAGACAGAGTACCGAGTTAAAAATGTCAATTATTTAACAAATTATATTATTTTCCATTGTTGTTGCAGGGCTACTCTCAGGATTAGATATAATGGAAGTGAACCCATCTCTGGGGAAGACACCAGAAGAAGTAACTCGAACAGTGAACACAGCAGTAGCAATAACCTTGGCTTGCTTTGGAGTTGCTCGGGAGGGTAATCATAAGCCTGTTGACTACCTTAACCCACCTAAGTAAATGTGGAAACACCACGTAAAAATCTCACAGCTAATGTCATAATTAGCCAATCTAATAATTTACTTAAGCTTACAGTTATCCTCCCCCAAAATTTGGTCTTTCTGAAAAATGTTCTGCCTTGGTAAATACTGGTATAATTAATATGAACTATCAATTCCCTCTTGGTGTGAACTTTAAGATTTGGAAATTCTAAGTTTTATATGATTAAAGACACACACAGAGGCAGACTCCTGATAAGGAGATAAAACTATTCCACCTGAAAAAGGACTGCATTCTCATGTTGTTCAAAAGATGTGATTTTTACAATAAAATCTTTATATTAAGGGTCTATTATGTTTATATGTTTCTAAACACATGGATTTACTAAGGATTTAAAAAGCCCTCAGTGGGGGGCACCTGGGTGGCTCAGTGGGTTGAGCCTCTGCCTTCAGCTCAGGTCATGATCTCAGAGTCCTGGGATCAAGCCCCACATCGGACTCTCTGCTCAGCGGGGAGCCTGCTTCCCTCTCTCTCTGCCTGCCTCTCTAACTACTTGTGATCTCTATTAAATAAATAAAAATAAAATCTTAAAAAAAAAAAAAGCCCTCAGTGAAATCATCATCCCCAAAACACTGTAAAACTGGTGAGACAAAACTCTGCCTCCTAGTTTCTTCATCTGTAAAATGGGTAATGGTAAGGCCTTGTGAATCTTCAAGTTCATTAATGTTAGATGACCATGTTTTACTTTTTCTAAAACTCAGATATGATATTGGCTTACATCTGAAGCAAGGCTGCTATTCAGGTAGCCTTTTTGGAGGTAGAAAAGAAATCAAACTGCTATTTGCTTCTAAGACCTTCTAATTCAGATAGGAATTTCACCTAAAATTATCTTTGGCTTCCAAACACTTCCCCCTCCACCCCTTCACTCATTGCAATTAGTGTCTCATTGGCTGCAATCCTTAAACAACCCCAAAACTCATCTCAGCTCTGGAATATAGTAAGGGAAATGGAATAAAATGAATAAAGAGTAAACTACAGTTGACCCTTGAACATGGATTTGAACTGCATGGGTCCACTTACACACGGACTTTTTTTTTTAATACAGCACAGCAATGTAAATGTATTTTCTCTTATGATTTTAATAATTTTTTCCTCTAGCTTTATTATAAGAATGCAGTATATAATACATATTATATATGTATGTTATCAACAAAATATGTTAGTTGGCAGCTAATATTATCAGTAAGGCTTTTGGTCAAAACAGGCTAACAGTAGTTAAGGTTTTGGGGAGTCAAATGTTATAAATTTTCGACTGTGTGTGGGGGTCAGCACCCCTAACCCTTGCATTGTTCAAGGGTCAGCTATATAATCAAAGTCAGGGAAGCAAACTCTTCCCCTTTTCCCCAGCTTATACAGAACTCCAGCGGACTCTGTAAAGAAGCCGGTCCCATGAAAGGATTTTTATTGCTGTAATGGCTATGTGTTAAAGATCCTCTATCATCTGATGCTTCACATGCAACCCAGAATCTTAAACCTAAGTGTTACACTATAAACTCAATAAGAAATATATTACTGAATGACTTTTAGGTAAGAGCAATTATGATGGAACTTAAAGTATAATGTTCAGTAATGTAGGCACATGGGGTTATTTAAATTAATTAAAGCTTAATAAAATTAAAAATTCAGTTCCACATTTCAAGTACTCAATAGGCACGTGTAGCTTCTGACTCTGTACTAGACAGCACAGACACATTTCCACCACTGCAGAAAATCCTGTTGGACAGAGCCACTCTGAAAATTACTATTAATTTTCAGAAAGAAAAACTTTTAGGATGCAATGAATATAAAGGCATTGTTTTCCCCTCAGGTGCATTCTAAAACCAAATAAATCTATCTTCTTCTAATGTCTGATTACCAATTCTTTTAAAAGCCTATTTTGAAAAAATCATATTCCTATATTTTTAGTAAGAGAGGAAAAAAGGGAACTTTTAATAAATTAACTGGAATGTATTTGTCCTTGAGAAAAATGGTACTGATTTTCACTTCCTTTATTCTGCTTGTATAATACCAGTGTCACAATTATTCCTATTCTATGATCTCAACACAATACATTCTTCAAGGCAGCAAGAATATATTGAAACTATGTTAAAGGTAATACCTGAATTCATTTCTAGCATTAAACTTCTGGAGAATTTTAAGAATATCATTAACACAGAAAAATTACTTACACCGTTATAGAAATTTTAAGCTGGAGTTGCATGGCAAATAAAGATTTAATGATCAGAATAATATGAACCACAAGGAAGACAAAGGTCTAAGAGGGATGTATTTGGAAATAAAGATTTGAAGTATAGTTCAAACTTCTCTGATTCTTTAAAAAACAAAACAGTAACTCTTATGTCCCAAGCCAATGTCAGTCACCAACTGTAGTGTACATCCCACAGCAACAGCCCAGTTCTCTGCAGTCAGCATACTGCCTGGAACACAGCAGACACTCAAATTGAGTAAGTCATCAGTTTATTCATTCAACAGATTTTACTTACTTTTCAAGGCTTTTACAGTCTTAATGCCATTTCCCCCCTCCCCAAATTAACAGTTTGTCTCTCAAAATCTGATAAACCTTAAAGAACCAAAATGTATATATGCTATATTTTAAAATATAAATACTTAAAAATTTGAAGATTATAAAAATTTAAAGAATCGCATCATTGGCTAGGTGAAAGTGTCAACCTGGAAAAGCAAATAATTTATTTTTAAAAACAGAGATTGGAGAGCACCATGTAAGCACAATTTATTAAGTTTATGCATTTCTATGGTATTTTCTTACAAGGCTTCCAACTCATTTCATACAGTAAGTTTGAGTCCACAGCAAAGGCAAAAACTTGCCAATTTGCCTTGATAGAAACATTAACCCATTTCTTTGGAAAACTATGGTAAAATTTTTAAGTCGTTTTTAAAAGAATATGAAACTGTGCTCCTGCAATGCAATGAAATCTAGAGTCCTTCGCTTGACAAAAACCTCTTACCCCAAAGATACACCAAGAGATTTATGTATATAATGATCAGATAACTATTTTACATGTGTGGTGCCTTTAAAACAATGTATTTGAAGTCATTAACAATAAAAATTGAAAATAAAACCAGTGGCTAGAATAGGAAAAATTAAAAGTATCTACAAAAGTCATTTGATCATAGATACCTCCATATTCCTAGGTAGATCTAATAAACTGTTATGGACATGAGCAACATGCAGCTTACTTGATCTCTTAGAGACAAAAATATAGATAGGGAGATGGGAGTTATAAAGTATCAATAGATTCATCATTAGAATCAAAATAAAACAATCTGAACATCACTGCTTCTACTACACCACTATGTAGCACGACCAAGTTCAGATTTAACAGGTTTGAGTCCACTTTCAAAGACAAATATGTTTCCATTTTCACCACCATACACCCAGGCTTCACTGAGTTACTGGTCAAGACCCTGGCACCTGATTCGCCTGAGGTGCCGGAGACCCACTACTCATGGCCTGTGGAGGCACGGCAGCTGGTTCCATCTTGCTAATGTGTGTGATGAATCGAAGACGGAGTTTTAAAGCTGGTTTTAAGTTACAGATAATCTTCTCTACCTAAGAAATAAAGAAATAAACACATTAAAAATATTTCAACAGAGAACTTCAATTTCCTACCTTTAAAGAAGTGCTTTACTTATATCTGGAGATAATAAACTAGGGAGTAGAGTAGGCTGAATGAGAAGTTTCTTTCAGTGTTTTATGTTTTAACAAAGGCAAACACAATTATTTCTCTCTCACATGAGTAAAAAAATGTGTTCTCCCTCACACACATTATATGTGTGCATATAATCTATCTATGTCCACATTTACAAAAACATACTCACTTACCTAGTTAGCCAGTCATCCCACTGTCAAATGCTAATATAGTTTACACTGGAAATTTTATGTATGCAACCAGTTCACCATCCTTTTCTTTTTCTTTCTTTAATATATATTTTTTAAGATTTAATTATTTGAGAGAGAGAAAGAGAGAGAGAGAGAAAGAACAAGTGGGAGGGGTAGACGGAAAGGGAAAGAATCTGAAGCAGATTCCACGCTGAGCATGCAGCCAGTCACAGGGCTCCATCTCACGACCCCAAGATCACAACCTGAGCTGAAACCAAGAGTTGGACACTTAACCAAATGCACCACCCAGGGACCCAGTTCACCATCCTTTAAAATGCCATCATCACAGAAGCATGAATCATTATATTTTGAAGTTCTTTGAATAACTTAGGTCTGTAACATTTATCTACAAAGTTAATTTTTTGGTTTTGATTTATACTTGGAATTCAAACAAAATAATATTAGATCTACTTTTACTTAAAATACTTTAAAGAAATAAAACAGTAGGCAGTCCCATGGCTTTCTTAGTTTTATTCAAATGCTCTTTGACCTTACCAGGAAAGAGCAGCTCAATAATTTTTCCTTTCTGAATTCCCTTGTGTCTAAGTTTCTTAAGCTCAAATACAAAGGATATGCTAAATCAAACATTTCTGTACTGGTTTCCACTCAGAGAACTCTGACAATCCTGGCTGAGGAAATAAAGAAGCGAACATCCTCCCCACTCCATGTCCCTAGCTCCAAGGAAAGAATCCAGTAGACTGGGGTTCATAAGTTTATACATCAGTTTACCTTCCTTTCCTGCCAGAGAAAGAAACAACATTAAGGTATGGAGGGGAAGTCACCTCACCTATCTGCTCTACCCCCACCCTTCTAAAAGAGCCAAGCTTCTTTCTGTTTCCCACAGATAGGACACAGTCACGATTCAAGTTACGATGCCCTTTCCACTTTCAGACGACTTTACCAGGAAGTGGCTCTTTATATGCTGAGTCAGAACGTGCTTCCCTTTAACTTCACTGGAGTTTATATGCCTTTTGAAGTGGCACAGAACAAATCTAATGCCAGTTCCAAATGGCAACCCTCCAAATAGTGAGAACATGTATAATTCCCTAGGACTTTGAAAATTCAAGTTAAGTACCTCCAGTTCCTTCAAATACTCTTTATGAATTATTCTTTTGATCCCCCTGGCTTCCATCTTCCAGTTACGCTGCAATCTGTCCAATGTCTCCATAGTGTACCCTAGTCACTGTGGAGAAAAGTGGGATCTTCTTCACTCATTACACAGCACCTCTCTGGTCTTAAAAATGTAGCCATTCTGTACTGTTTCTTCCTAATGAGATTATTGTTAATCAACCACCTAAGTCTTTTTCAGATGACCTGTTGCAAATATCAAGGGGGAAAAGTGTGAGAAATTATAACATGTGTTCACTAGTACTTTAATTATATATGCGGAATAATGTGTTCACGTAGCCTAAAAAGGTCTAATAATATCAACCTTTTCCCCTAAAAGAAAAAAAAAATAACAAAAGTACTCAAACAAAAGTTATCATCATATATTGAAGTCTTCTAAACTAAACATCATTAAAAGATAATTAACTTACTTGTTCTTTTACGCTGTCACCAGTAAACATATACTTCATATGATACAGGAAGTCACAGATGGGATCCATGTAAGTTAAGTGGGCACTACACTGGTCTACATTCAGCAACATGTCATAAAATGCCACTCCAATCTATTTAACAAATAATATAAAATTAGTTAAGTGGGCAAAAAAGGTTCAATTATTTAGAATGATGTAGCGGGACTCCATTATAAGACAGAGGGATTAACACATTTGTTGAAGAATTGTCACTGATCACACAAACATCTATCTGGATGGGATATACGATAGGATCTGCGTTGTTTTTTTTTTTTTTTTTAAAGATTTATTTATTTGAAAGAGAGAGAGAGGAAAAAAAAGTATGTGAGATTGTGCATATGAGTGGAGGGAGGAGCAGAGGGAAAGAATCTCAAGCAGACTTCCCACTGAGCAGGAAGCCTGACATGGGGCTCGATCCCACTACCCCAAGATCATAATCTGGAGCTGAAATGAAGAGCTGGATGCTTAACTGAGTCTCCCTGGCACCCTGATATGGTCTGCATTTACAAAAGAATCCAGAGTGCTACAAAATGCCCCCTAATAGGGCTTAAATGCAGTTTCTCTTCATAACTCAGTAAGGTCGTTTAAAATACAAGAGATAGACAATTTCCATTCTAGAAACCATTTCTCAATACCTGAGATAACTGCAGTCTCGGGATACCTTACATTGTATCTTCTTGGTTCCATGTGGTGGCTCATACTTCAAGGTTCTATTCTTTCTTTCTTTCTTTCTTTCTTTATTTGTCAGAGAAAGAGAGAGAGAGAGCACAGGCAGGCAGAGAGGCAGGCAGAGGCAGAGGGAGAAGCAGGCTCCCTGCCGAGCAAGGAGCCCGATGTGGGACTCGATCCCAGGACGCTGGGATCATGACCTGAGCCGAAGGCAGCCGCTTAACCGACTGAGCCACCCAGGCGTCCCTCAAGGTTCTATTCTTGTCTCATTTTCTTTTCTCTGCCCTCTTGTTAGGTGACTGATTTATCCACTCCCATGAAGTTAATTAATTCCTCTGTACTACAGTGCAGGCTCTCAAATGCAGTTCTCCATCCTTAACTTTCTTTTCAACCTTAAGAATGAGTATTTCCCCTGCATTTCCAATTTAATACATCCGACATCAAACTCATCAGAGACATGGGCACACTAAATCCTCTAAATTGTTCTTAGATCCTACTAAACTAATTTCACTACGAATGGTTATGATGATATACAGTTTGGAAAACCCTGGGAAAGAAACATCAATAGATCTTTTAGAACTTAATCTTATCACAGACAACATAGGTTATATTTTACCTCTATCATACAACGTGTTCTCTCTTGCTGAAATCTTTGTAAAAATGGTCCCACAAGATGGTACACGTAGAGCAACTGGAATTCAGTCTTCACTATAGGAAGAAGGACTTCAGTGAGAAACCTAAAATTTGAAGATTAGAAATAAAAATTTCTTGTCACTTCAAATCAGCTGAATTGTTTGAACTTTGTTGATACAGCCTACCCAGTCATTTCCTAAAATTTGTAATTTTTTGCAAAGTTTCTTTTTCTCATTAATCTTACATTCTCACTGGCTATGGTTTTCCTTTGATTATCAAAATAAATAACTTCAGACTGAGGAGTCATTCTCAACAGTAAAAGTACTGAATATGAATTACAGGTATCCCCTGCCTGCTTTCTGAGAATTTGTGTTATGCCACTTTGCTTTTACAAAAGGCCTACATTAATATAGCAATGGCTTTTCTTGTAACAGCAAAAATTCTCTCTGGTTTTCTTTAGGTTATCAAAAAGAGGTACTAATGTAGGTTTTCTGTATAAGTGAATTGGTATAACATGAACTTTCAGAAAGGGCGGGATGTGTGTTACTTTATGTCATTTTGGCTTATGGAAGGTTTCATAAGAAAACTTTACTTTTGAATAGCAGGAAAAACCTGTATTTGAAATAAAAAAGAGAATAACCAATCTAATATAAATGCCATTCTCAAGAAATTTGACTCTAATTACTACCAATTTTTTAAAAAAATATTTTATTTATTTATTTGAGAGAGAATGAGTGAGAGAGAGCATGAGAGAGAAGGTCAGAAGGAGAAGCGGACTCCCTAAGGAGCTGGGAGCCCGATGCGGGACGAGATCCTACAAGTCCGGGATCATGACCTGAGCCGAAGGCAGTCGCTCAACCAACTGAGCCACGCAGGCGCCCTAATTACTACCAATTTTATAGTCAAGAAAAGTAATCAGAAAACAGCTATTATGAGTTATTCAGTTCAAAATGCAGCTTTTGGGATATATTCTAGAAAAAGCATGCATTTGACTAAACCTCCTGAAACTGTAATGGAAAACTAGATGCCAGACTATTATTTGCTCAAATTAATTTTTTTCAAGATTTTATTTATTTATTTGACAGAGAGAGATCAGAAGTAGACAGAGAGGCAGGCAGGGGGGCGGGTAAGCAGACTCCCTGCTGAGCAGAGAGCCTGACGTGGGGCTCGATCTCAGGGCCCTGGGATCATGACCTGAGCCGAAGGCAAAGGCTTTAACCCACTGAGCCACCCAGGCACCCCTCAAATTAATTTTTTAAAATCTTTTTTTTTTTAAGATTTTATTTATTTGACAGAGAGAGAGATCACAAGTAGGCAGAACAGTAGGCAGAGAGAGAAGGGGAAGCAGGCTCTCCACTGAGCAGGGAGCCTGATGCAGGGGCTTGATCCCAGGACCACAAGACCATGACCTGAGCCGAAGGCAGAGGCTTAATCCACTGAGCCACCCAGGTGCCCCTATACAAATTAATTTTTTCAAACAATTTTGAAATATGAGGGCTTTCTCACTATTTAGAAACTCTACTTAATTAAAACTCACTTTGAAAGTTACTCTATTGAATGAGATATATACCTCCTGTGTAAATGAGATTAATAAACACAAAATGAAAAAAGTCTAATTTACTTACGAAATCATAATACCTACTTGGGAATGAGAGAGAGCTGTCCAATGCTAGAATGGTGCCACACAGCATGTGCGAGAGCTAACGTATAGCTGCAGCTCATCTCAGAGTAGGACTGATGACAAGCGGTGAAGTCAAAGAGGCGGAATGGATAGCCAACCCACTCTGACTCGGATGTCAAGCTAGGACTGCTGATAACACTCACAATTCGATCATGCAGGACAATCCAATACGGTTCCTTTAAAATCAGAGGAAAGCCTGATGAAAAATATCCCTTATTGGGTATTCCACCCCATTTCCAATATTCCACTCCAAAGCCTAAACTCATCGTACTTTATCGTTCTTTAAAGTTTTTTACTTCTCTAGCATGTTGTCTTTGTAACAGAGATTTTGAAAGCAAAAGTGGGTGGCTTCATAGTAAGTCAAATTAATCAATAAGAACCTGGGGATAAGTGTGAGTTAAGAGGGCTCTATACATGTGTCTGCCTAGTTCATTTAGTATCTGGTATTTACTATACAGTAAATTGCTTTTACCAATACCTATTACATAGACAATACCAGTATACATAAGTAACTCAGAAATAAATATATATATTTTGGAGACATATAAGGAAAAAAATGACTGATTTGGAGAGGTGAATAATCAAGTCTGTAGAGCACAGGGTTAGACAGTGTTATTGACATTGAAAGATATTGCAACAGTCAACTGTGCCGAGTAGACACAGGTAAGGTCACAGAAGGGGGACCTCACATGAAGGAAGGTCAGGGAATGGCTCACTGAAGAAGCAGGACCTAAGCTGGCAAAGAATGAATAAGCTTTAGAAAAACTGACAGAAGGAAAGGGGTTCTGCCTGTCTTATTATGCAACAAGTCAGAAGTACTTAAAACATATCTCAACAAGAGCTATTTGCATGAGCAAAGCCTCTAGATACATAACATGTTAAGTAGTCAAAAGTAGATCAGACTTTAATGTCAAAATAAGGTTGAATAGATAAGGTGGGACCAAAGGATGCAGGGACCCATAGGTCAGGTAGGTTTTTAGATCTCAGGAGAAGGCAAACAAAATACTCACCTTAGGTTTCTGAAGCAGTAATACTATAAAAACTTAAAAAATATGGAAAGACTTCCTTAATTGTGTGATGTCCTCGTACAGGGCATCTTACATGCATCTTATTCTTGTGGCCAACAGGGACAATTGCATTCCATTACTACGTATAAATCACAGTTATTAACTCACTGGTAACGCAGTGATGATCAGTCCAATTGCATTCATCCATGCTGTAATATTCTCTCTTGGCACTAACGGCTGACTAAAAGTGAAGAAAAAAAAATGTGATATTACAAAAATACTTTTATATGGTTGATAATGGATCTTATTTTGAGAATATATATAATTCAGGGCTAACAACCGACCTACTTCAATAAAACTACAATGAATTTTTTTTGGAGTGCCTGGGTGGCTAGTCATTGGGCGTCTGCCTTTGGCATGAGTCATGATCCCAGGGTCCTGGGATTGAGCCCCGAATTAGGCTCCCTGCTCAGCGGGAAGCCTGCTTCTCCCTCTCCTACTACCCTGCTCATGTTCCCTTTCTTTCTGTCTCTCTGTCAAATAAATAAATAAAATCTTTAAAAAAACCCAAAACAATGGATTTTTATTGAGTAAAAATTTAATATACCCAAAAGCTAAGTAAGGCTTTTCTTAGTTGTCTCCTTTAACAATGGTTGCTGGGATGAAAGACTATTTCTACCTATTTATACTTTTCCAATCATCACCCTCTACTTTTTGTTGATCTTCAAGAAAGGAATCTTGAAAGACTATCTTCAGTGAGATGTTAACATTATTCCTAACTTTATTAAATGTCAAACAGCTACTGAGGAGCAGAGGTGGGAACAAACCCAGGTCTTCTGACCCTGTCCAGGGTTCACTCTATTACATCTATATAACAAAGATAAAATCTGGGACCAAAAGACAGTTACTATCCCATGTGCATCAGCCTTGGGACAACAGGTTTGTCTAACAGTTCCAAATAAAATATCATTCTTTTTTTACAAATAAACAAGGAATGTTATTGCATGAAACAGGATACACACCTTTTCAGGACGACATTTAGAAGAGCATTTCCAACATCTTCACCTGAAACAGCCAAGGCCATGAGCTCCACACAAGTAACATGCAGTGCATGAGCAGCTGGGTTGGGAAATTCATTGAATCTCCAGTCACAGTTTGGGAATGGACCAGGAGATTTGCCAGCCATCGGTGCAGATGGTTAAAGCTATAACTGTTTGTTTATTTTGAGATTAAGGGCTCACATCTGTAGTGCCTTATAGTTTTAAAAGTGTTTCCCATGTAAACATCTCATTTTATTACCAATTTATCTGATTATAAGTCCCCAAGAAGTGACTAAACAGAAATTAAGAGGCAAATAATAGGAACCAAATACACATCAGTTTGACATAACTGAAATGTACTGACAGCAACCATGTGATTAACCACAGGTATAAATAGTTGCTCTTATATATGTGTGGTTTTGTAACTGTGACAAGATAGCTAGAGAGGCAACAAGAGTAGCCCCAGGCTGCATCCACCTTTTTCTTTTAATAGTTATAAGACAGTTGATAAGAAGATTACTTCATAATGAGTAATTCTTTTACTTTAGGAAACAAATGCCTTCATGTAGGAAAACAAATCACAAAGCAGTGGGATGGTGTACAGACATGATAAGCACAGTGTGCTAATAACTTAAAACATGAAATCAAAATAAAGAAATAAAAATACATATATAGCAGCCTTTTCATTAAAAAAGAGAGAAAGTAAGTTTTATTATCTATTAATATTTCTAAAAAGCATTTAAGGATTTATTTAAAGCAACAAAATTCTATGTTCTCTAGTAGCAAACAGATACATTTACTACAATACAGAGTACTTTTTTTTTTTAGGAATAGAATTTTTTTCTTTGAAACAACCGCATTAGGTCTATTTTTTAGATATAAAATTTAATGGAGTGAATGCGTGCCTATCTGGCAGCTAACTTGATGCTAATTTAAGCTTTCAAAACCTTTACAAAAGTAAGAATAAAAATAATTGCAAAAAAGAATTGAAGTTTTGGAATATATAAAAATATTACCTTGAAAGGATAATATGTATTCTCACAAATCAACATATAGTTATTTCTGAAGGGTCTGGAAAAATCACAATGAAAAGGATATTATCTACTAGTCTGCCAATCAATCTGCAATAGTAGGAGTCATCTGGGACCCAAGGATTTTCTTCCCGTGCATTCATGCCACACTTCAGGTATGTGTCACTTAGACACCAGCCTTGTGGTCGATTATCCTTGAGTGAGCCAATGATGGCATGGACAAGCTTTCGCTTGAGATGTGGGCGTTCTCTCAGATGCATTTCATAATAGTGCAGAGTATTATACAAATAAGTCACAGGGCGATCTGCCAAGAAGAAAACACATCATCACAATGTTAATCTGGTTACCCACAATGAAAAACTAACTCCCTGTTTTCAAGATTATCAAAAAATAGCTCAGAAGCTCATGAAACTATTTCATATGCTGGGCAATTGCATACAATGAGTATTTTTATTTTAGGACAAGGCAGAAGGCTTCTAATAATATATACATGGTACATAAAGGAATATCCACTGCAATGCTGCTTACACTAGCAGAAAGATTCGAATAGTCCAAATGGTCAAAACAAGGTAAATCATGGCATGTGTGGCATGAATGAGTTTTTTATGTATTGATATAAAATAATCAATCCTAACATATTATAAAGGCATTAAACACATGGTGCAGAACAATGTGTATATCCTATATTATTTGTGGGGGGAAAAAAACTAACCCCAGGATATCTAAGGAAGGATACATAAGAAACTGGTAACAGTGGTCTCCTACAGAAAAAGAAACTGGGCAGCTGGAGGTCATGATGGAGTTAACTACTTTTCACTGCATACCCCTCTCTACCATGTGGATGTTACCTAATTCTCCCACCCCTCAAAAATTTTTTTTTAAAGGAATGCTTGCTTGAACTTCATACCTATTCTGTAGTGCTAAAATGCAATTCAGACTTCTGGTTAGGAGGACGATATCTAGACAAGGAACTGAGAAGAACTGCCCCCCAGAGAAATCCACTTTGTCCCCACAATGGCTGCTCTAGGCCTTTCATGCTCCTGTCCCTCCACCATTCTCCTGTCGCCTGGTTTAAAGTTTCAGAGTTGTCTTTGAACTCTTCCTTTCTATATTCTCTCCACAAGCAGCTAATCAAGCCCTGTTCCTTCTTCCTTGACTATCTGTCCCTTCCTTCTGATTTCCAGTATCATCATAGTTGTTCAGGTACTAATCATATAACTGAATTTTTTGATGGAAGTCTTTGAAATGGTTTCTTCCTTCCGAAACATGCTGCCAATTACAATTAGATTTATCTTTCTAAAGTAATACTTTCTATGCCTTGACCTTACTCAATAATTTCTAGCTGACCCTTAATTATCTGCAGGTTATAAAATCAAAACTTCTCAGCCTGGCATTTAAGGTGATCTACAGTTGAGTACAAAGTTTAAATTCTCAACTTAGCCAATGAGGAGACTGTCTTCAAAATGCTGTGATTTTTCCAAAGGATTCCTTCTGCCTAGAATGTTCTCTTTCCTGCCTGTTTATATACATCACATATATCAACAGCTCGAATCCTATCGTCTAGGAAGCCTGCTGAGTTAGTTCATAGTCACATCAGTCTGTTCTGAGCTCATATCATACCATTCTCCTTCTCTACTTATTTGGCAACTAATCACACACTATGTAAAAGGGGTCATCTCTTGCATATCACTTTTATTTCTGCTACTTAATACATTTACCATGACCTACCTATTCATATGTTTATGTCATCTATTTTATACTTCACAGCATCACTATATAGCACTTATTCTCAAAACACTCTTACTGAAAAACAATTAAAATGTTTAAGCCGTGATTACCCATATGGTCATGCCCAGACTACTTTTGTTTATTGACTTATTAGATGGAATTATAATTTGAAAAAGCTTACCATGAAATTTATATAAGCCACCAAGGTGATCTAGTAGAGTTTCCAGTGATTTGGAAACTGGAAGCAATTCTAAAAATCTGTGGATGACTATATCAAATACTGGGAGAAATCGAAGACACACGTTTCCAAAATAGATGGGTAGATAGGGAGACTGGATCTGCACAGGAGGATCAACCTGCTCCGCCAGGCCCTCAAAATATAGTTTCTCAGGGTATTTCTATGGAAGTGAATAAATGGCAAAAGTTCAGGGCATCTTTTTCCATTCTCTTAAAAAAAATAAAGCTAAATAAACTTGTCATTTTTAAAAGAATATGAAACATTTTTGTTTTTACGATGCAATGAAATAAATCTAGAGTGCTTTATTTGAAAAAAAAATCTTATCCCAAAGACAAAGCAAAAGAGATCTATGTAAAAAGAATTTGTACTAACCCTTTCATTTTGTAACTCTTCACGTCTACTAAATCTGTACTTCCAATAAATCCTAACAGAGCTACTCTAGAACCTTGAGGCAGTTTAGAGAGCTAATTTACTTCTATATAGATTAGAGGGAAAACAGAGAACCAAAGAGAAAACAGCCAAACCAATTAGCCAAATTCCTAAGAACAGAATAAACAAGATTCACTGAAGCGCTGTACTGAATTAGTACCTTGTGATAACTCATGTGCTTGGTGTGCCAGTCATTCTGTAGCCAGTGTTCTGGAGAATTTTCTTTCACAAAGTCACTTACTCGATTTCTAAAATCATTTGGTTTGAGTAACAGCAACTGAATTATGAAATAACAAACCTGGGCTTCATTTCCTTCATGACTACGCATGGCCTTTGGAGAACAACAGAAAAATGGTATTAAAATGTCTGACCTGTGCAAAAGCATGGGTCTGCTACTAGATAGTCTATATGTGAATATAGTAATATCTCACTATTATTAGAATTTTATTATATGTCTAGTCTACCCCTAACCAACTGTTCAGAATTCCCTAAACATATTTGACTTTCTTGCCCATTTTTGGTTCTCACCATTCCTTTTGCTCAAAGTGTCCCTCTTTTTTGGTTGAAATTCAATCCATCCTTCAAGATCTCTCACCTAGATAGAGATGGTCTCTCATTGTTGCCAGGCAATATTTTCCTTACACCTCTATCTTATCCTTCTATTTTACTGATTTATAGATTTAGCTCATTTCTCCTACTATATCATAACCATACTTTAATTTATGTTTCACAGCTAAGAGGTTAATCAACTAAGTCACCCCAAACATCACCATTATAGTTTTTAAAAAGTAGTATTTTCCAGCCTGGTTCTGTGTCTTCTCTTAAAATTTTGCCTAAAATAGACATCAAGTGAAGAGGAAAAATAATATGGGGAATATTGGGTGGCTATGAGAAATATTCAGTTCTGAATATAGCTGCCAAAGTGTAGAGAAATGATTATTAAATGACTTTTTTCTTTCTTTTTTTTTTTTTTTAAACCACTTTCTGCCTCTAGTGGCAGCCTTTGGAAGTCAACTCAGGGGCTAATTGCTTGTACTTTTACAGTATCACAAGGCCAGGACCATGACTGTCTTATTTATTTCTATACTTTCTATGCATAGAACACAGCAGGAATTTAATACACACTTGCTGAATGAATGAATAAAGATACTGGGAAATCTCTAGTTCCTTAGGGAAGTGATAGCAATGCTTGATAATAGTATAATTTCATTAAATCCTTAGAAGCAATATAGCTAGATTAGCGCAAGATCCATCAGTCACACACCTTGATCCAAAAGAGAATGAAGCAGCTTAGAAACTTATTCTTAAATAAGCATATTCTTACCAGGCAGAGAATTAATCTGTCCAGGGTAACAATGTTATATTTCCATACCATGTCATTAAGAATTTCAATGCATTTGTTGAGTTGCTGACCCCCAGCTGATGTAGAGAACTCATATACTAAGAAATCTGCAAATGTTCTCACATGGGCTACCAGGGCCCTGGCTCCAATTCTTTCTAATACTCTAGAAAACAAAGAGTAAAAAATAAGTTATATTGTGGGACGCCTGGGTGGCTCAGTTTGTTGAGCGGCTGCCTTCGGTTCAGGTCATGATCCCAGCGTCCTGGGATCGAGTCCCACATCGGGCTCCTTGCTCAGCGGGGAGCCTGCTTCTCCCTCTGCCTCTGCCTGCCACTCTGTCTGCCTGTGCTCGCTCTCTCTCTCTCTCCCTCTCTCTCTGACAAATAAATAAATTTATTAAAAAAAAAAAAAAAGAAAAAATAAGTTATATTGCTATATGGTATAACGGTTTGTCAAATGGAATGCAGATTTGGTTTCTGGCTTACCTATAGCCAATTTGATTAATATGATCTGTTTCCAAGAGCATTTTCCAGAGAAGACAAAGGAAGAGAGGAGGAGACCCTTGCATAGAGAAGTGGGTAATGATGTCATTTTCATTGGTCATTGACTTCCACTTCCTATATTCCTCCTCCACATTTTTTTTCAGATTAAAACGGCTTTCCTGAGGTACATTATTTTGCTTGAAGAATGCCTAAAAGGAAGATCAGAAGTTTACGTCAAGGGTTATACTAAAAAGAAGAGCACTCGCTATAGAGTCAAGAAACCAGTTCTAGGCTTGATTCTGATACTAATAAACTTTATATGACCTCAAGCAACTTAGTAATCAAGACCTGAATTTCTATCATGGGAAAATACATAGGGTTGAGGAGATTATCTCAAAGATTCCTTTCCTAGATTTCCTAAGCAGAAATTCCAAGCAAGCCTGAATTCAAAGCCTCCTAAATCACCTGCTGATCTTCTGTTCATCTTTGGGGAAAAAAAAAAGAATGAAATTTATGTACACTTTTGTTACATATTTTGTTATCTCTATAAGGAAAATCCATTATACTACCTCAGACCATCAGTATCAGTATCACCTGGGACCTGTAAGAAATGTAGACTTGGGCCCCATTCCAGACCTACTAAATTCTAAGTTCAGCAGTCTATCTGAACAAGGCCTCTAGGTAATTCTGGTAAGTTTGAGAACTACTGCTCTAGCCCTTTTGGGAGTTCTAAAAAGCAGATCCTCACTACGCTTAAACTTTTCTCTGAAAAGTAGAGGACAAATGAGGTTTTCCTTTCTCCATATCATAAAAGCCAAGCTAATAGTTTTTCTGTGTGATTAAAAAAAAAATTCAGGGACGCCTGGGTGGCTCAGTTGGTTGGACGACTGCCTTCGGCTCAGGTCATGATCCCGGAGACCCCGGATCGAGTCCCGCATCGGGCTCCCAGCTCCACGGGAAGTCTGCTTCTCCCTCTGACCTTCTCCTCACTCATGCTCTCTCACTGCCTCTCTCTCAAATAAATAAATAAAATCTTAAAAAAAAAAAAAAAATTCAGTCAAGTGTAACAATATGTATTCTGTGAGGCTCTGTTAAGCTGTATTTCTCTTTCAGTTCTAAGAGAGAGAGAGACATTTTTTCAGGTAATGTGTTAATTCTCACAAGATTCTAAAACTGTTAATTAATAAGATAAAATGAAAATTTTATTTTTAGGAATATATCCAGTTTTGGAGTAGGACAGGGAACAACTCGAGAGACTCTGGAATGGCAAAGATTTTTTAAAAAGGAAATATAAGCTAATTTCCTTTGGAAATCACTAAAACAAGCTCCCTAGAATAACACTAAGTGGGAAGAAATGAGTTAATGGGAAAGAATGATTTCATATATTAAATGGAAAAATGATTTTGTATACATTCAATATGTAATTAAGACCAAATTACCTGTAGTGGGCCTGGAAAACAGCTAAGAGTGTGTGATGCCCAATTATGAGGAGTAAAACTCATGATGGTCTGAAGTATGTCTTTACACCAAGTTCCCTGAATTGAATCAGAGCCTGTAAAAAAATCTAAACATAAACAAATAGATGTAATCCAGATATAAATGACCCACAATTCATAAGTGATATCATAAGGAAAATAACAATTATGTACACCCACTGAATAGCACTGCAACATGCTCACTGCTTAACTAGTTATATTCAATTTAAACTTACATTCTCTTAGTTTATAAATAATCTGAATGATTAATTAGTAAATATGAGCACAATTAATGAAAAGAAGACAAAAGACATTGCAATCTTTTTTTTTTAAGTAGGCTCCATACTCAGTGTGGAGCACAACATGGGACTTGAACTCATGACCCTAAGATCAAGACCTGAGCTGAGATCAAGAGTTGGACACTTAACTGACTGAGCCACGCAGGTGGCCTTGCAATTTTTTTTTTTTTTTTTTTTAAGGTTACAGAGCACCAGTGGTCTAACAGTGATACAGGCCCACCATGCTGCTCATGCAGTTCACTCTGACAAATAGGTATCAGGACTTTCTTGACCCAAGGAAACAGAATTAAGAAAGTATCTTTTCTAGTAGTTGAAATAGCTACAGACTTTAACTCTCTAAATCAAGAAGGTTAATTTATGTAAAATAAGATCGTTCACACAAATATATTTGAGGTTGCTAAATTCAATAACTACTTCTTTAAAACAGCAGTTTTCAAAGTGTGGTCTGCAGATTCTGTGGGTCCCCAATATATCCTTTCAAGATTTGATGAGGTCAAAACTATTAAAGTAATAACAAGATAGTACTAACCTTTTTACTGTGTTATATGTGCACTGATGGAGCAAAGGGAATGTAAGTAAAATTACTGGCCCTCAGAACATTCAAAGAGTGGCACTAGACTATACTAACAGCCACTGTAATCTTCACTACACTCTCATGGGGGAGAGGGGCTATAGAGGGGAAGTGCCAGTTTTACTCAATAATATCCCTGAAGTAGTGAAAAGAATGTATCTTAGCCCCTAAGTACATCTAATTTTATGTTATGATAAAAATGGAAGTATGGGGGCACCTGGGTGGCTCAGTGGGTTAAAGCCTCTGCTTTCGGCTCAGGTCATGATCTCAGGGTTCTGGGATGGAGCCCCGCATTGGGCTCTCTGCTCAGCAGGGAGCCTGTTTCCCCCTCTCTCTCTGTCTGCCTCCCTGCCTACTTGTGAACTCTCTCTCTCTCTCTCTCTCTCTGTCAAATAAATAAATAAATAAATAAATCTTTTTAAAAAAATGGAAGTATGCATAAAGTGTCCTAGCTACCCATAAAAATATGATGGGTATCTTAAGGAAAAATACTTGCAATTTTGTTTAAATATTCAGTTAAATCTCTTCTTGGCCTTTTGGCTAAGATCATGTGTGGAATATTGAGTTAAGTTAGCTCCTTATTTTTAATGGAACTCCACTTTTACTTGAATGAACATTTCACAGAAAACTACAATTATTTGGATTTGGGCATTAAGCAGAAATTTTCTTGAGAATTAACAAAGGGAACCTGTTACTTCAAGGAAAACAAATGACCACATCTTTTGCCAGTGATAAAATTTGACTTTTCAAGTGAAGAATCAAAATTTTGGAAAACTTGTATCCATTACTATAAGCCTGATAGTTTTCCAAAACTTAATGATTTTCCTAATGAAATTTGCAGCGATATTAACAAATGTAATTTTAAGATACTGTATAGTGAATGTGTGCCCACATTTATAAGATCTACGTAACACAGTGAACCAAAGCTTTCCAAAAACTAATTCATGAAGTTATAAAATATACATGAATTAAAAAAATCCATTAGGTGTGCAAAAGAGACCAAAGGATTATAATGTAAGAGTACACAAAGTTCACTGATAGAACTTTGGGTTCTATGCTACAACTAATGTTTGAGAAACCATCACTTGTCCAATTTTGTGTGACATCAGAGAATATTCACAATTATTGGAAAAGGCCATTAAAACACTCTTCCCCTAAAACCTCTTACCTGTGTGGGGCCATATTTTTTTTAGTTCTAAAATAACATATTACAGTAGATGATATGTAGAAGTAAATATAAGAATACAGCAAAGCTTCTTTTACTTCAGGTATTAAGGAGAGATGCAAAAAATGTGAAACAGTGGTGCCTCTTCTCATTAAAGTATTGTCTGGAGAATATATAGTTTATTTTTCACAAAAAAATATGCCATTTATGTTAATATATAATAAGTTTATTATTTTTAAGTGAGTCAAGAAATATTAAAAAAGCATCCAACTAATAATACAGTGTATATTACCTAAATTGAATTTAAATTAAAAAATTTTTAAGAAGCATCTATCTTAATATCTAATAAATAAATACTGATAGATAAAATCCATATAAGTGGAAAATCTTTGGGAATTTCTTTTTTTATGTTTAGGAGTGTAAAGTGGTCCTGAGACCAAAAACCTCAAGAACCACTACCTAAAAGAGATGTAAAATGGCTGAAAACTGAAGCTCAATTCAGTTAAAATAAGAGTACACAGAAGAACCTACATTAATGATGAAAATGGTAAAAGTATTAAAACAACCATTATTTTTTCCAAACAAATGAAACAGATCTTTTCAGTATGTTATCCCCTTAATAATCAGTAGGGACACTGCACGCTCTAATTTATCTGTTTTTGTCAGTGGTAACCACCATATTCACTGTACCTGTTACATGAGTTGCTCTAGCTAAGGTCAATATCAAGGCTCGGTTCAGCTCTTCAGATTCTGCGGACAGCACTGTTTTGGGATCACTCAGGAAGCGTGTGAACTGTGGCTGGACCTCCGAGCTCCCTAATGCTGTTATAAGCCTAAGGGCAGTGCTCTCAACACTGAAAGGTGGGAGAACAAAAAGAAATGAAAAAGTTAAGTTACATATAAAGTTTCAGAATTATAGATTTAAATCTAATTCTAGATTGATTAAATGGAAAAACATGAAAACTATGAATTTCTGTTCTTTGATTAAAAAAACACCCTTTTCCTTTATGTGAGAATGAGCATTGTTTAGTTTTAAAAACCTGAGGTGCCAAAAAAATTTAAAAAATTTTAAAAATCTGGGGTGCCTAATTTTATAGCAATAACCATCTAACACTACTCATTTGAAAAAGGTAGCTCGTAGCTTATAGGATTACACAATTTCAACTGAATATACAGCATTTCAAAAATCACATTTTTCAATCTGGAATATATTTTCACTTAGAGCTAAATCAAAGTGACATGCTAATTTAACCATAATCTGTAGTGTATTTAAATCCAATATTCTTTTTTTTTTTAATTTTTTTTTTTTTAAATTTGACAGAGAGAGAGATCACAAGTAGGCAGAGAGGCAGGCAGAGAGAGAGGGGGAAGCAGGCTCTCCGCTGAGCAGAGAGCTCGATCCCATGACCCTGAGATCATGACCTGAGCCGAAGGCAGTGGCTTAATCCACTGAGCCACCCAGGCTTCCCTAAATCCAATATTCTAAAGGAATAAACTAGAACATTTTGTCAAAGGCCCTGGAAGTACTTATTCTCAGGCCAAAGATCACCAGGCGAGGCCTGAATTACCTTAATAACTTCTATTTAAAAAGCTGTCCTCTATTTCTTCTGTATTGGAAATAAAATATCCTAGAAGTAGAGGAGATTTATGACACATGAATACAAATACTATAAGGGATTAAGTTCCCCATGTCCAACACAGTTTCTAAGAAATCTTAGGGAAAGACCATCATCCCAGAGCTCACCAGAGATGGAGCTGGTTCTGGTTGGTTTGTGCAACGGCGGCTAGAGTATGAAGATGGCTCAGGAGCTGCACCCTGTAATGCGGCTGGATGTGGTGCATCCGGTAGCTAAACATCTCAAGAAGTGTGTGTAAGATCCCCCAGGCGTGGGACTTGAAAACAGTAGGCAAAAGTTGACCTCGAGAAACAAGACAATTTAAGGTACCAATTATAAAAGCTATGCATTAAAAGACATTGAAGAAAAGTCACATGGAGTAAAATCTGTGTCAAGATTTGATCATGAACACACACATACACACTTTCCAAATTTCCTCCACTAATTTCTTCTTTAATGGTAAGGAAAAAAAAATCCATATCCTAATTAGAATACCAAGTTTGCTTTTTTCTTTTTTTGTTGGACTATGACAAATGATACTCAAGCTCATCTGAAAAAATGAGACAACATATGAAAAAAATTACCCCTCCTCACTTCTCAGTTGTTTCTTAAATTACTTTCATAACGTTAATGTTCCCAATCTTCTGAAGCACGAATCATTTTTTAACATACAAATTGCATGACACCCACTCTTATTCTTTCCTCTCTCCCAAAAAAGCTGTATTCAACCCTCAATCATCTGGGAAGAAAAGTAATTATGGTTCAAATTAAAATTTATACTGTATTAGTAAAAAGTTGTAATTACCATGAGTCAGAAAAACATTTCTATATTAGAAAGTATCTATTACTCAGAACTGTATAACAATTAACAGACGCTATAAGCTATCTTCTGAAATGCAGAAAACTCCTTTGCCGGTCAGATATAGCCCCAGGGGCAAACCAGCAGAAGCAGCACAGGGGACCACATATTCTTGCATGAGAATAGGGACCCTGTCTGTCTAGCTCACTGTATCCCAAGCACTTAACAAAATACCCCTTTAAAAATTCAATTTTAGGGCACCTGGGTGGCTCAGTGGGTTAAGCCTCTGCCTTCGGCTCAGGTCATGATCTCAGGGTCCTGGGATTGAGTCCCACATCGAGCTTCCTGCTTGGCAGGGAGCCTGCTTCCTCCTCTCTCTCTCTGCCTGCCTCTCTGCCTACTTGTGATCTCTCTCTGTCAAATAAATAAGTAAAATCTTTAAAAAAAATAAAAATAAAAATTTTTTTTCAGTGTTCCAAAATTCATTGTATATGCACCATACATAGGGATCCATGCAATACGTGAACAACACCCCTTTCTTATCATAACTTTAAAGTACAACTCACTCTCCTGACTCTCACACTCTTATCCCTCTTTTTCGCTTGATTTTTCTCCATAAGGCTTATCATCTGACATATTCCATACTTCATTTATTTTTTGTCTGTCTCCCTCATTAGCAGGTAATCTCTATGACAGCAATGACATCTGCAAACTATTGTATCCCCAGGACCTAAAAGAATCCCTGTTGAACAAATGAATGGGTTAATGGTTATGAACACCAGAAAGTCCTGTCTTACTGATAAATCCTTTGATGCCCAAGGACTCTATTTCCATATACACCAATAAACGACTGTAAGTTTCCACTAGGGCTGGAGCCAAGGCCACGCTGGATTTTGCATGAGCAAGTTTTATCACTCTGGTAGCAATGCTATGGATAAGGCTGAGGAAAAACAAAAGAAAAGAAAAAAAATCCGTATTTTTGAAATAGATAAGCAGTTACTCATAGGGAATCTGGTATAAATCTAAACTTCAATACATGAAATGCATGAGCTCCATTTTAATCATTTAAGTTGTGCAGGACACTTGATAGTGATGCACTGAGACTAATTCTGGTTTCCATGGTGCTTTCAATGTGCATCAGGATCCCTTTGCTCATGCAAAAGCAAAATTGGGATGTGACTCATAAAAACATACTTGAATTAAAAAAAAAAAGACTAAAACACACACAAACCAAAACCCCCAAAATCATTTAAACAAAAAGAGCATGTATAAATGGTTTTAGTCTGGTTTTTTCATTTTGTAACTAAAACTATTTGAGAAATTAAATGACTTTTATTACAGAATTACTTAAAAAAATCACTGCTAAGATTCAAACTCAACTCTGTCACAC
Organism: Mellivora capensis; assembly: GCA_004024625.1. Classification (NCBI taxonomy): domain Eukaryota; kingdom Metazoa; phylum Chordata; class Mammalia; order Carnivora; family Mustelidae; genus Mellivora; species Mellivora capensis. The sequence goes on from PISX010010758.1 coordinate 24,758, forward strand.
AACAGGTAAAGCACATGTAAAATGCTATGACAAAGTTTACCATTAGAAAAAGAGTATGACTCTTCTAAAACCGATGTCCCACAAATGCATTCTCTTTTATCTACAAAATGTCTGAACTCTGAGCCAATACTTAAGAGCTAAAAGACTAGAAATAAAAATCTGGATTTCTAGCCCTTCTCAAAAAAATTTAGATCAAGCTACACTAGTCTACATTCTTACATTATAGAAATGAGCTAAAATGGCAACACCACGAGATAAGCCCTGCACACTTCAGTCAGCCTCAATTCCTTCTAGATACACATACTTTCATGTGGATGAATATCTGGCTCTCTTTCACTCAGCAGCATGTGGGACTCACCTACATTGTCAGCTTGGCTCCTAGAGGTACTTGAGTTCTAGAATCATAACCAACAGAGCTGTTTCTGTCTTTTTAGAAAACCATAATGTCAATTCTAAAATCATCCCTGTTTATAATCAATATAGTATAGGCATTACAATTTTTGCATCCCTGGACTCAGCAATTCTACTTCCAGCAAATTATTTAATAAAAATGTTTTATAGGTAGGTGCAAAGACAGTCTTAAAGGTAGTTTAGACATCATTATAATACTAAGACACTGCGAATAATTCATGTCCAACAATGTGGAACTGGCTAAATAACCATATATAGCTACACAAAAGACTTCTTCATAGAAATTAAGAACAGATGTTTTTAAAAACACTAGAAAGAGTTGTTTGACAGATTCTTATGGGGAAACGATGGTAATGAAAGAGTACTGCAGGGCACATGAGTGGCTCAGTTGATTAAATGTCTGCCTTCTGCTCAGGTACTTATCTCAGGGTCCTGGAATCAAATCCTGCATCTGGCTTCCTGCTCAGTGGGGAGTCTGCTTCTCCCTCTCTCTCTGTCTCTCCTCCCACTGATATCACTCTCAAGTAAATAAAATCTTTTAAAGAAAAAAATATCGCAGTAAGAATCCATTTTGTTAAAAGAAAAATCTCAACCCATAAATGCATATATTTATACATAGGAAAAAAAAAAGCCTCAGAACATACACCAAAAAATTTTATAATGCTCGTTTCTAATGAAGAGATTATGGTAATATTTTCTTGAGGTTTATTTGTATACTTTAGAATTCCTATAATAAATATAATTTTTGTAATAAAATAAATCTAATCACTTTTTAAAAAGCATACCTGACCATAAAACACACACATAATCATGAAATAAAGCCTATACTACACTGGTATCAATTCCCTGATACAGGACCAAATAAAAAGAACATACCTCATTTTGGCATGAACTGTCAGTGAATCCAGGAGGTTCATGGGTAAGGGAGTAATAGATGCTGAAGCCAAGCAGCTTGTTCCAGGAAGAGGTACTCTCATAATTCCATTTCCATAAATAGTTTCTACCAGAGCTCCCATGGGTAATGTAAAACATTCTGAATTTGTAGAGTATGCATTACACAGCAAGGCAATCTTATAGTCATTCATTTGTAAACTTTTATTTCTAAGACTCTGCTGTAGGAACCTAAAATTTCAAGTACCATTAAAAAGTAAAAAATGCAAATAATTTCCAGAAAGTTAAGTCTGTGCTTTAAAAAACATTTAATTTCATGAAATGATTTACTAATACTATCTTTATTCCTACAGGTATTACAGTTTCTGCCCCAAATGCAGAGTGGAAACACAGAAAAGTTTGAGTAGCATTTCAAAAAGAACTTAAGTAATCACAAGTTATCAATTAATGGATATTAAGTATTACTACATACATGGAAGATTCAGATAATGAAGAAATAACTCAAGAGTTCATGAACTTGATTTCTATTTATTATCTATCTGATTAAGCACAACAATGTGGCATCATTATAGATGTCACTGTGAAAAGATATTAAGGAATATCTCATAAAGGGAAAGCCAAATGAAATGTGAAGTCTGCATACCCTACAGTTGCCTATGAAGACATTTGTCAGTCCTTGTCAGAAGTTCTAGGTGGGAAGTTCAGGTATTCCTAACACCGGTGGCTGTCTAAAACCAAGTCTGTCTAACAAGGGAATCTTCTCTGGGTAGTCACAACTCTGGAAATGGTGTAAGGGAGCACACCAGCCAGAGCAGCTCAAATAATCCTGGCTGCCCAGGGAGTAAAGACATCTGTCAGATCATTCTCAGATCCTGAGTACTTAAGAAATTTTGAAACACTTTCACATGCTTTTGGAAAATAAGAACTTTAATTAAGGTAAAACATGTAAAAGCAAAAATTAGACCTGGAAATTAAATATATATATATATATATATATATATATATATATATCTGCATACATATAAAAATTTTCTAGTTGTTTTCTGATACAAGTATTGGTCAATTTTTCTTGGTAGGCCATTGCCCATTAAATATTCACCTTTACCCCCAGTCGGTGTGGGGAGATTTCCATACTCGATACAAATACTGAGACCAAGATTAGCCTACAATACACTACTTATTAATTAAAAAAATTAACTGTTAATGGGACGCCTGGGTGGCTCAGTTGGTTGGACGACTGCCTTCGGCTCAGGTCATGATCCTGGAGACCTGGGATCGAGTCCCGCATCGGGCTCCCAGCTCCACGGGGAGTCTGCTTCTCCCTCTGACCTTCTCCTCGCTCATGCTCTCTCACTGCCTCTCTCTCAAATAAATAAATAGATAAATCTTTTAAAAAAAAGTAACTGTTAAGCTACAAATTACTTACTCATGGTGAAGCTTTAGGGAATGAGGTATTGGAATCTGTAGCTTAGAGTTGTCATTTTGGGCTTTTCTATTGAGATGAATCCAAATGCAAGTCATTGCAAAGGCATGAGTTGACTGGGGTTTGTTAATATCAGGAACTGGGATATACTGGAAAATAACAATAGGCATATGATAGGAAAGAGAAGAATTAATTACATGTATTCTAATAATCCATTATCGATATACCTCTTTTTAAAATATCCTTTATTAATTTAACTTCAATTGTTCTTTGACTATTCAATACTACAAATCAAAAGATCTAACAGCTATAAAATAATGAAAACGTAATTACAGGATTGTTTTTTCTTGCCAAGAAGTTAACAGAAATTCAAAGATGTTTAGCTGAATTTTCCTACTGTCGTGAGGCATTCACAATCATTTAAAAATTATATTCTTTAAAAAACACATTATAAAATTTTACTGAATGTGATGAATATGCTGAAAACAATTTCTAAAAGTCGCATATATGCTTTTCAGGAACGTCTAACAAATAAGAAATATACAATCTAAATAAGTACGATAATATACACTATCACACATATACATATATTGTATACTGGTGGGGGAAAGGACATGGATGTCTAGAATTTGCTTTAAAATTGTCTAATGTTGGGGCGCCTGGGTGGCTCAGTGGGTTAAAGCCTCTGCTTTCGGCTCGGGTCATGATCCCAGGGTCCTGGGATCAAGCCCCACATCAGGCTCTCTGCTCCGCGGAGAGCCTGCTTCCTCCTCTCTCTCTCCCTGCCTGCCTCTCTTGCCTACTTGTAATCTCTGTCAAATAAATAAATAAAATCTTAAAAAATAAATAAATAAATAAAATTGTCTAATGTTAACAAAAATGATGAGTGGAAAGATGAAGCAAGGATACTTCTTAAAACTACAATGAGATATCCCCTCACACCTATCAGAATGGCTAAACTCAAAACACAAGAAACAAGTGTCAGCAAGGATGCAGAGAAAGAGGAACGCTCTTGCACTACTGGTGGGAATGCAATCTGATGCAGCCACTACGGAAAACAGTATGGAGGTTCTTCAGAAAGTTAAAAATAGAACTATCCTATGATACAGTAATTGAATGCACTACTGGGTATTAAAATACAAAAACACAAATTCAAAAGAATACATGCACCCTATGTTTATTGCAGCATTATCTACAACAGCCAAATTATGGAAACAGCTCAAGTGTCCATTGAGAGATGGAATGAAGAAGATATGGTGTGTATGTATGTATGTGTGTGTGTGTGTATAAAATGGAAAATTATTCAGTCATAAAAACTAATGAAATCTTGCCATTTACAACAACATGGATAGAGCTAGAGAGTATAATGCTAAGCGAAATAAGTCAGTCAGAGAAAGACAAATACCATAGGATTTCACTCCTATGTGGAATTTAAGAAACAAAACAACTGAGCAAAGAAATTAAAAAAAGAGAGAAACAAACCAAGAAATACTCTTAACTATAAAGAATAAACATGGTTACCAGAGGGGAGGTAGGTAGGGGGATGGGTGAACTAGGTGATGGGGATTAAAGAGTACACTTATCATCATGAGCACTGAGTAATGTATAGAATTGTTGAATCATTCTATTACACACCTGAAACTAATAAAAAACTTAAAAAATATTTCTTGGTAATGAGTACATAGCAGTTTATTTTTCTATTTACTCTACCTCTTAGTACATTTAAAAATTTCCATAACAAAATGTATTTTAAAAACTGGCAATCATCAAAATATACCATAGGTTACTCAAATACTCATATAATAAAATAGGGGGAACATACTCAATTGGCAAACAAACAAAAAAGATATTAATACTGATGTCAACTGATCTCTCAGTAATGTATACAGATTAAAACAGCTTAATGCTTTCAAAACTGTAAACCTATTTAGAATGTAGAGAAAGAGCTTGCTATACAAGATATTCAACTGTAATTTAAAATAAACTTCAGAAATAATCTAGTTCAATTTCTTCACTTTACATATGAGTAAACTAATGTTAAGAGGGACTGATGTCCATCCCAATTATGATTAGTCACAGAATTGGGAAAGAACTCAGGTTTTCAGCTTCCAAATCCAGTGATCTTTTCACGAAATCACACTACATATAAATTAGACATAATCCAATCATCATACTATTAACTATTTTGTAAAACTTACCTCTTTTTCTGGGTATAGAAGGTCAAAGAGCTTCATGACAGGGAGAAAATCAGCTAGTGCATTTTTCTGAATACTTCCAGAAATGAATTGCAGGAGAACCCACATTAGATGATCTCTGCCTTTAATCAGTCCTCGGCCTGCTAACTGTAAAAGATGTTTAAATACACATCTACACATCTGGTTAAAGAAATGGATGTAGTAAAGTTTGAAGAAAAACAAAACAAAACAAAAATCCAGGAGAAACCCTGGTGTCCAAAAGTTAGCATCTAGCTTTGGCATTTATAAAGTATTTAGTCTTAACTCAAGACACACCAAGCAAAACCTTTTAAATTATTTTTATATTCTATATATGTTTCCTCCCTGACTCCCAAAACAGCTGTGCTTACCAAAAGTTAAATGTTTTAGAAATAGGATTAGGGGGGCTCCTGGGTGGCTCAGTGGGTTAAAGCCTCTGCCTTCTCATCAGGTCATGATCCCAGGGTCCTGGGATCAAGCCCTGCATCGGGCTCTCTGCTCAGCAGGGAGCCTGCTTCCTCCTCTCTCTCTGTCTGCCTCTCTGCCTACTTCTGATCTCTGTCTGCCAAATAAATAAATAAATAAATCTTAAAAAAAAAAAAAGAAATAGGATTAGGACTAGGCTGACCATGTATGCAAGAGAATCAAGTTTAATATGAGATAATTACTTAAAATAGCTCATCAAACACAAACAATACTTCATGATACCAAAAGGATTTTTTTTTTTTTTTTAATTTAAAATCTTCAGAGTGCCTGGGTGGCTCAGTGCGTTAAGCCTCTGCCTTCGGCTCAGGTCATGATCTCAGGGTCTTGGGATTGAGCCCTGCATTGGGCTCTCTCTCTGCTCAGTGGGGAGCCTGCTTCCCCCTCTCTCTCTCTGCCTGCCTCTCTGCCTACTTGTGATCTCTCTCTCTCTGTCAAAAAAATAAATAAAATCTTTTAAAAAATTTTTAAATCTTCAAGAAGTTGTTATAAAAAACGATTTCTGGTTTCCAGCAGATTGTAACAGAAATAAAACGTCATGGGAGTGGCAGTGGGGGTAACTAACTGGTGGCTGGAAGGATTTTAACAGTGCTTACAAAAAAGTTGTCCCCAAATAATCCATGTTGTAGAGATGTTACAGATATAACAACATTTATTTCCATTCAACGTGTCTAAAATCTTACAATAAAACCAACTTTTCCACAAACATACTCTTCTACTTATAGTCTCTATTTTGGATTCATTGTCCCATTTTTTCATTCACTGCCAAAGTAGAAACCACTGAATGATCCTAGACTCCTGTACTCCCTCTGTTACCTATCCATGGCCAAGTCCTATTCTCAGCATACCTGTATCAGCATATCTAGTCTTGGACTCCTCTCTGTTCTGGTTTGGGCCATCAGCATCTCCCACTCATATCACTGCAAAGGCCCCCTTACCAATTTCCTTGTCTCTGATTTTGTCCCCCTCCATCTCTTTATGTCACCCTCTACCTACATGTGGCAATTAGCAATAATTTTTCCCACTTGTGTATGATGATGTCATTCCCCTCCTCATTTGCCTTCCAAAGAGGATCTAAACACCTTTAGAACAAACATGTGGCCATATAAAGTTTTCCATGTCTGGTCTTGCCTTCTCGCCTTCCTGATCTCATCAACACTTTCCTGTTTATATTTTTCTTTCTAGTTCTCACACACATTAATCTTTTTCCAAATGGTCATCTTACTGCAATGGAAACACTTTCTTATCTTTTCCTCTTGGCAAATTTCTACTTGTCCTTCAAGTGCTAGCTTTAATATCTCTGATAAAGTCATACCTGACGTCTTGAATAGGGACTATTCTCCTTCATACCTACTGCAGGAAAATATGCGTCCGTTATGTGAACTATTAAATTATAATCAAATTGTTTACTCTTATATCTTCCCAATAGTAAGCTGCTCCTTGAGGGTAGCATGGTGCCTTTTCATTTTGTACTCCCTGGTCCTTGCACTATGAATATGTGGAATAAATGACTGAAACCAATATTTATAGTGACAAGAAAGTGAAAAGTTTAGAAACCACAAAAGCACTGCACAAAATGGAAATTAGGGCTCAGAACTTCTGTTGTTGCTGAAATCACCAGGCAATGTCCATTATCAGTCTAAAACATACTCATCAAAAGGTGAAGTGACTCTGATGAAAGATTTAGTACTTACCTTCTGATGAAGAGAAAGGACCATATGTGGAAAACTTGCAAATTGGAAAAGCACAAAGAAAATGAGCTGACTTGAGAGATGCTGCCACAGGAGTTGGCTTGTGCCGCCATCATCAAACTTCTCCTCGGTCTCGGACCGCTCCATGGCATAAACCACCAGATCCACCAACTGGTCCTCCAGCACAGGGCAGCGCTGCTTGTGCTGTAGGGCAGAGATTAGATACAGTATTCCAAAAGCCTCCCGGTTAGTTTTAGAAGTTACTGGTTAATAGACATTAATTGTAACAAGAGGCTGAGAAGCATGGAATGAAGTTGAACTTAAGTTGAGTTAAGGTTAGATTTAGTCTATTAAAGCTGCATCATGTTACATTATCATAGAGGATCAGTTCCATAAAAAAAATTACTTTCCAGATCTCATAGAAAACAGACTCCTTATTAACTTTTGACTTTCACTCACACGTCATTGTTTCAATTTGACAAGGGGCACTACACAATAGAAAATTTTGTTATTTATCCTTTGAAAAAAGATAATTTACAAAGCATATGAAATGACAATAGCAGTATTAATTTCGCAATCTAACTCAAAATATAAAAAACCCGAATCTCCAGAATCAAATATTGTGATGAGAGCAAACAAAGCAGAGAGAATCTACATATTTTAAAGCAACCACCACAAGTTTATACTAACTTTACATACAGAGATATATCTAAATAGCTGCAATTACTCAGTATCTGTTTTTCAATGTGTGTTACTGACCCTGATACTGAAATGGAAACTTCCTCTACAAAAAAACTGATCTCAAGGTTAATCTCTGCTCTTCCTTCTTAGAAGCCAAACATAATGCAGCTTTAATTTTAAATTAGACTATTTTAAAATCTAAAACAAGAAAAAGAATTGAATTTAAACACTAAAAATGAAAATGCAACGTCCCTTTCTAGAGGCAAAAAGATTTATGCTTTTAAAAGTGATTTAAAAAAATATACTTTTACCAAAAGAAATATGTTAAGCCATATTTTAAGCCATTTTCATATTTCTTTTATAAAATATGTTATATGACTTAATGGCCAGGCAGTTGGAAGCCTTTCTAGTGAATGCAATTACTAATACAGAATCTTTCCCTCTAAACTTTAGACATGATTATTAGTCTTTTGCCATGAAAAAGGGATATGAGTTCTTTAAATTTAGGGAAAAAATGCAAAATGGGGACGGATTTGGAAAAAAAAAACAAAACAAAACATAATGAGTAGCATCCCCTCTTTTGCATGCTCTTTGCCAGCTCCAAACTTGTAAAGCTCCAATATAGCTGCACTTTCTTAAAGCATGCAAATAAAACAAACATCTATCCAAAACAGTAAGCATCAATGGTTGTTTCATAGTTTTTCCAAAAACACAATGCCATGATCACAGTTCAACCACATTACAGGTTTACAAATAGCAATATTAACACCACCAGTTGAGACTACAGTACTTTCCCTCCAAATGTAATTATCATTATGAAGCAGAGCAAAGTGCAACAGACAACACTACAAACTATTTCTTAAATCAGCATGCAAAACTACTGTGTACAGGGCTTGAAATTCACTAGTTCTGCCAACCACCAACAACCTAAGAAATGTGTCAGACAACACAAATTTAGAGTGAAATCATTCAAAGTATACAAGAGTCAGAAAAATATGTGAAAAGAAGTAAAGCCAAGATTTCCAGTAGGAATTTTTCATTAGTGATGGGAATTTGCCTCTATTTTGGAGACTAACCAATTTGTCATCTATTCCTCCATCCACAATGGTCTTCCATTATTCTACTCCAATAAAAAAGAACAAACTAAATAAAATTGGTTTTTAGCACCTGAGTTGTTTTAGAATTTTCCTTTTTAGTATTAGTTTATTTTAGTATTAGTTTAGTATTAGTATTATTTTAAAAAACTAAATGTTTACCTACATATCTTTAACCGTGTTGTAATAGTCATACAGTTAATGATTTAAAGAGGAAAACCAAAAATATTAAGATTTTGACAAAGTAAGGACTGGGAAATTTACAGTTAAAGCTGATGATCTTTCAATACATACCACTACTTAAATTACCTCTAAATTTTCTGTTAAGAATTCTATCTATGAGTCTGGAATCTCTATGGCATCCAATGCCCTGGTGTCTGAGTGTGGCAGAACATCTATCAGGATTAACTCTATGTTTCCCAGGTGTTTTGGTTAAAGCCAAGGATATTTCTCAAACTGAGTTTTGGGATAGCTTAGTTCCTTTGTTTATTTGCCAATTTTATTAGTACCAAAAATAAAAATAAAAAAAAAAGAAAAAACCCCGCTGAAATATAAAATGATCTGTGTTAACTACTTTAGGATAAGTTTAGCTTTAGTTTTCTTCACTAAAAAATAATTACATTAAAATTAATATTCTCCACCATGTAGATTATTTTACAAAGTGGAACAAATGAAAATTTGTAAAGCAGTTTAATAATCTGATGAAGATTAAGTATCAATCACTAGGCTATAGTAATTTGGTAGGCCACTGGATACTTTGTCTATGGCTATTTACCCTGTGCTTTCTGAAGCTTTTGTAAATTTAAGTCTTCAAGGCAACAGGCATGTAAGTGAAACTAGCTAGTTTACATCATATCTATATGCAAATTTAGTTAAAACCTGTTTAAAAAATAAGAATCCAAGTTCAATATTCTAACAATTTAATTTCTGCATAATAGCTCAAACTGCATTGGAAACTTATTTTTCAGCTTTGGTTAAAGCTGAAAATGAGGCACAAGGCATTAACAGAGACACTAGCATTAACCTCTACTCATGACCCTGATTCTTTCCCACCACTATTCCAAACAACAAATGGTAATGCTTTTCAGTCTAAATAACCATATCCTATATTAAGTGGCCCTGACAATTTTGATTTAATAGTTCCGGTACTGCTTTTGCGGTAAAATTTTAACATATTGTAGTTAGGTGGGCTTAAATTAATTTCAAATCATTATTTCAGTGCTAGAAATCAATTTTAGAGCAATACCTATTCAGGACAAGTTGGGAAGAGAAATCCCTTTGTATGCCATTTATCATATTCTCTGCCAATCAGAATTGGAACCCTATGCCAGTTAATACCACTTTCAATGGTGCCTTTCAAAAATAACTGAGTGATTAGTCAAGTACTTTACTGTCTCAGGGTAGCCAGAGTTTACACACCACCCCATAAGAGCTTGAGGAGCATATCTGTTTTGTAATGTTCTTATTTGGCAGAAAGAACACAAAGTTGTGTAAAGACACAAAAAAGGATTCTTCCACTGTGAACACTCCACCTTGATGGTCACAGAACTGGGCTATTTATGACTTTATGAATGTGACCGACTTTAGGTTAAAATATAGCCCAATTCCTACTGGAAAATGCAATATGGACAGCTCTTAAAAGGTTTCAAGCTTTAAGTAAATTATTGCATTGCTAGAGAAAGGACAAGAAAGTATAGTGCAGGATATAGTTCTGTAATGATAAAAGATGTGATAAGATAACTTGTTTATTTTTAATCATATATTTATACTTTGTATTCTCATTTTCTACTCTACTTTCTAGGTGGTAAAAATAATATATCAAGTCAATTCAGCATATACCTTTCATCTACAAGTCCATTCACTACAGAGTTTTCTACCAAAACAATTACTGATGAATTGTGAGCTTTTGACAATGTTTACAGTGGGACCAATACTAATAATGTTCTGTCAGCATTTCCATTATAAACTTTATTTTTTATGGATTTATGTCTTAGTCATAAACTTTTTTTAGGTTGAAACTTGTTACTAAAATAATCAAATCTGAAATACTCTTCTATGAATTGTTTTGTCAATTTCTACTTTGAGAAGAGCTGCATCCCAAGTGAAAAAAGCTAATGATAACTAAGGATATCTGGGGGAAGGTACTCGCAGCTTGAATGACCACGGGTACATTTATCCACCAAACTGTAAGAAAAATTGAGTCAAATATGACTTAAAGTTCATTGCAAAAATTAGTTTTAAGACATAGCATGAAGCATTCTTTCAAAGTTGACTAAATACTTACCTCTAACTCAAGTGAAAGTTGATCAGAATTAATGACTTGGTATTTAAGATGTTAAATTGACAGGTTATATGAAGTAACTGTCAGATACTGTAGTGTGAAGCAGTTTCAGTTTCACATGTACATAGGCTTGTCCAAACAAGGAAACTTGGTAAATTTGTCAGAAGAAAAAACTCAAAATAATAAAAGAGATACTGCTACCAGGGTGAGGTTTGGCATGCAAAGTTTCAACACTGAGCAAGTTTTATGGCCAAGCTATATGTCCTTAAAAATAGGGCTTTATAAATGGAAGCACTGGCACAACCTTCACTATAGTATTGCAAACAGTAACGCTATTTTATATAACCTAGACAAGAACGTCTTTTTAAAATCAAAAAGCTGGTCTATTTTAATATGTTGGGCTCAAAAATTTTTAACAAAAATAATTGGAACCACTATTTTGTTTAAAATCTCAAAGGTGAAAAGTCCTGGAACAGACTTGGGACTGTATAAGAGTTTGGTTTATAAAGTTTGGCCACAGTGTTTTTCTCCCACTACAGGTGAGCTTCAATTGCAAGGAGCCCACTCTAGGAGGAGGACACTTCTGGCAAAGACTGACAAAGAAGGGTGTTTGTCAAGCAGGTGTGGGGTCACCTAAGAGTGTGACATTTCTTAGTCAATCCCCATGTTTCCAAAAAAACCTTCCCTGTATAAAGTTTACCACTCCAACTTTTAAAATAACGTATCTCTATTAAAGTTTTTCCTCTGTTTTGTTTTTAATTTGTTTTTGTTTTAAGGCAAAGCAACGTAAGTATTTTTATAGATGTTATTTATTTATGTTTTAATAATCTGGAAAGATAAAGGCCACCATACATCTTTCCATCTCTGAAAATTCCACAAGGTGAGCTTTGGCCCTAAAGTATTTAAAAAAAAAAAAAAGTAAATGGAGTGGGAAGGAAAAACAACCCATCAAAAAGTGACAGGCATTATTGTGTGCCAGGTGTTGTCTCTTTGTTAAAAAAAAAAAAAAAGAAAAAAGAAAAAAGAAAAAAAATATATAAAAAAACAAACACCAAAAACCAAAACCAAAAACAATCCACCAAAAACAACTCTCATATCCCAAGAAGAAATTCATTTTAGTGGCCTTGGTCTCAGCATGGTCCTGCCAATTTCAAGCCCCGACCATACATGTATTTTCTAAATGGAATCAGTGGCTACAAAGCGGCCAGCGTATCGTTAGTCACAATACAACAGTAAGGTTGTGAACATACCTGAGCAATGTTCAAGGTCTAGAGCATTGGAGGATGGGCAGGACAAGACAGGACAGAACAAAAATAAAGGAAGAAAAAAAGAAAAGACAAAACAGTGACTATGAGGCCAGCCTCAAGGAACCCAGAGTCAGCACAAACCCTCCCACATGTTAAACCACCAAAAATAAACATATACCAAAAAGGGGGGAAAAAATCAGCAGTCAGGCCACGCTGAAGATACCAAGGGTTATAAAAATAGGCACCCAAACAACAACAAAAAAAAAATCAAAAAATTATGGTTAAGTCATGTGTAGGTTTCTCTGGCAAAAGGTATACTTGAAACTGGCCTTATAGAAAAAAAAGCAATGCAAAATAAACCAACTTTTAAAATATCTTCTTTTTAATTTAAACATTTTTAAAGCAATATATAAATGATAGGAACAATACATTGTTTAAAAAACCATATATTAAAAAAAAAATCACCAAATAGTTCTTAACTGTTTTGCTCAGTTAGCTCTAGCAAAGAAAAGAGAAAAGAATAGTGCAGATTCTGTGCAGAATTTACTTGGTTTCCAGCATAGTACAGTACCTGCTTATTTAAACCTAGCATATTGCAGACCATATCCCTGGAATAAGGCTGCTCCAATACATATCTCAACAAAGCAGTCTGTGGTTCAAACAGATCCTTTAAAGAAAATTAAGAAAATAAAAAAAATTATTGCTTCAAGATCAAAGTAAATGTTAATTCAAATAATTTGAAATTGGGATAAAAAAAATCTGCTAAAGGCACCTGTTACCTTCACACAGTAGGCAGTATCTAGTGGAAAAAAATCATAGGATTTTAGTGCTTACAGTTAATCTGATCCCACCCCTCAATTGATAGGAGATATAACTGAGGTGAAGGGACTTGCCCATGGTCATATAGAGGCTCGATTTAGAAAGATTTCAGTTACTGTCACAGAAGAGTCTTAAGCATCACTGTAAGGAAAGGATTTTCTGCTCAGAAATCTAACCAAAGAGGGATGGAGGTAGTTTCCAATCATTTTCATTCAAGTGTAAAAAAACAAACACTACTTCCAAATTTGGAGAGGACAACTGACTGACTTACAGTACAGGGGTTAATTAAGAGTGTGGATTCTGGAATCAGACTGTCTGAGTTCAAATCCTGATTCTACCATTTTGTAAACATAGGGCCTTAGTCAAGTTACTACCCTGCTCAGTGTCTCTGTTTCATCATCTGTATAGTGGAGATACTAAGATGATAGTTGAGAATAAGGGCTACTGCAGAAAAGTTCTTACAACAGTGGCTGGCATACAGTAAGTGCATAATGAATTGATCTGTTTTCAATATTATTCCTATCATGATAATCGCAAATTCCATTTAGTTTACCACTTTTTCACATTCCCAAATTTTGCCAACTAATATGCCAAGAGTCCAGGATTGTGACCTTAGTTTCGCTATTTCCCTCACTTCTGGACTAGCTTCCTAATCACTCTGTACATCATTTTTGACATGAAACACTTACATGAAAAATCTCTAGTCCTCCTCATACCCTGCTCTGTAACCATTTCAACTCCCAAGATACTATAATGAATATATCAAACTTGTGGCTTTATTTCATGCATCATTTTATCAATACTTTTATCAATACTTTATCAAAAAATCAACAGATTTTTTTCTCTTGAGAATATTTTACTCCACTTTTGTGTTCTCAACCTCCCTTTAAAAAATCTAACACAGGTAAGGGGCACCTGGCTGGATCAGTCAGAAGAGCATGTGACTCCTGATTCTGAGGTCTTGAGTTCGAGCTCCAAGCTGGGCACGGAGATTACTTAAATAAATTTTTTAAAAACTTAAAAAAATTTTTTAAAAATCTAACAAAGGAGAGACACACTCTTCAAATTTTAAAAAAAGTACAAATTCATTTTTGGTCCTCACTTTGCAAAGGAAGAATAAAAAGGTTTACATTATAAAGATTCAGTTTTCTTGGGACGCCTGGGTGGCTCAGTTGGTTAAGCGGCTGCCTTCGGCTCAGGTCATGATCCCAGCGTCCTGGGATCGAGTCCCACATCGGGCTCCTTGCTCAGCGGGGAGCCTGCTTCTCTGTCTGCCTGTGCTCTCTCTCTCTCTCTCTGACAAATAAATAAATAAAATCTTAAAAAAAAAAAAAAAAAGATTCAGTTTTCTTAATCTAAGTGCTTTGTTGGGACCAACTGGAGCATAAACACCCAATATTACAAACCACAGGGTATACTTGGATATGAGAATCACACGATAAACCATAAACTATTTTTCATTAAATATATACTTCTTCATTCTGTGAAGAGATAATTTTTAGCATAACACATCATATAATCCAGGATGAAGACTGTTAGATGGACCAAAGTTCTCCTGTATTTATCAACATACCTTATCATATGGCAAAAGGCCCTTCAAAGGAAAACGAAGAGTTGCAGGATCCAATTTCCATGAATTACAAATGGCTCCCGAGTTATTTACAACTGGCAGAAGGCTGCAGCGGCCTATACGTATTACAGAAAATGTTTTAAAGTAAATGTAAACACAAATGCCTAGTCCTTCATTCACTCTATGAATATTTAATAAATATCTATTCTGAATCAGGCACTGGTTTTAAAAAGGTAGTAATTAGATATAAATTTTGGGAATTTTCTTTGATTATTTTAAGTCCAGATGGTTGGAGACCAATTTACAGGCCTTCAAAACTCAAAAATGTTGGCATTTGTCCAAGCATATAGGATAAAGATCAGCAAAGTATAATCCATGGGCCAGATGCAGTTTGCCACCTATTTCTGTAAAGTCTTATTGGGACACTGATGCCTTCCCACTATAATGGCAGAGCTGAATAGTTGCAACAGATTGTATAGCTCACAAAGCCTAAAATATTTACTAGATCACCATTTATAAAAAAAAGTTTGCAGATCTCTAGTCTAGGGTCAACATAATTGACTTTATGCATGATGTTCCTAGAGGCTTAGATGTAGCATATGACCATCAACTCAAATACTCAAATGCCTAATGAATACTGTCACTTGGACGTCTCCCAGGGACTTCAAGCTTAACAGATCTTAAAACTGAACTCATCATCCTTCTCAAACCTGCATCACTTCCAGAATTCATTAAATGATACCAATATCCACTTAGTTCAGTCACAAAAGCCAGAAGTCTGAAAATTACTTGTCTAGAGTCTGCTTGTTTTATTTTGCATTTCCAATCTAAAATAGCAACCAACTCACAAGAAGTGTTCAAAATTTGGTCACTGGCTAAATAATGGTCTATATACCCACACAGGAGTGGGCACTGCATAAATTGCCAAATCACATGCTTGTTTTTAAAAGCAAATTCTGAGAATGAAACAAAACACGGAAAAATGAAAAAGAAAATAAATGAAGCACAGAGCAAAAGTGTGAATTGGAATGAGCTTAAAGAGCCTGATAATCTTGTGCACTATGGCCACAGAGGAATGGTCAGTTGAGACTTCTAGTTGCCTGGATAGTCCATGGTGCTTTACTACCTCTATTAAACGTTCCGTCTAATCACCAGGAAATGTATCTTCTAGAATGATTCTATCTGAAGCTTAGACTCAGGCAAGATAGTTGTTTTCCCCCTCACTATACTGTGCAAAGAAAGTACCTGAAAACAAGTAAATGGCTATTATTTAAGCTACTACAAATTACCAAAATGACAAGCCACCAAAATATGTGTAAGATACCATCTGCCAATTCTGAATAGTTCACTAAAAACCAGGTACTATTTAGTACATCTTAAATTATAATCCTACCACAAATAGAGTTTATCCTTGCTGTGGGCCTGAAGGTATCCACAAAGTCTGATACCAGGTTTCCAAGTAACTAAAACAAAACAAAAAACATTTAAGTATAAAAATAAAATCAAGATTGCTTTTAATATAACCATCATTTATGTAAAATGAGACAGCATGTAAAGATCTAATATAATACCTGGCCTGTAAAAATTACTCAAAAGTCAGTCAGTCCTCTTTTACTTTCTTTTTTTTAATTTCTTTTTAGCGTAACAGTATTCGTTGTTTTTGCACCACACTCAGTGCTCCATGCAATATGTGCCCTCCTTAATACCCACCACCTGGCTCCTCTAACCTCCCACCCACCCCCCCTTCAAAACCCCTCAGGTTGTTTTTCAGAGTCCACAGTCTCTCATGGTTCACCTCCCCTTCCAGTTTCCCTCAAATCCCTTCTCCTCTCCATCTCTCCATGTCCTCCATGTTATTTGTTATGCTCCACAAATAAGTGAAACCATATGATAGTTGACTCTCTCTGCTTGACTTATTTCACTCAGCATAATCTCTTCCAGTCCCGTCCATGTTGCTACAAAAGTTGGGTATTCATCCTTTCTGATGGAGGCATAATACTCCATAGTATATATGGACCACATCTTCCTTATCCATTCGTCCATTGAAGGGCATCTTGGTTCTTTCTACAGTTTGGCGACCGTGGTCATTGCTGCTATAAACATTGGGGTACAGATGGCCCTTCTTTTCACTACATCTGTATCTTTGGGGTAAATACCCAGTAGTGCAATTGCAGGGTCATAGGGAAGTTCTAGTTTTAATTTCTTGAGGAATCTCCACACTGTTCTCCAAAGTGGCTGCACCAACTTGCATTCCCACCAACAGTGTAAAAGTGTTCCCCTTTCTCCACATCCTCTCCAACACACGTTGTTTCCTGTCTTGCTAATTTTGGTCATTCTAACCGGTGTAAGGTGGTATCTCAATGTGGTTTTAATTTGAATCTTCCTAATGGCTAGTGATGATGAACATTTTTTCATGTGTCTGATAGCCATTTGTATGTCTTCATTGGAGAAGTGTCTGTTCATATCTTCTGCCCATTTTTTTATATGATTATCTGTTTTGTGTGTGTTGAGTTTGAGAAGTTCTTTATAGATCCTGGATATCAACCTTTTGTCTATACTGTCATTTGCAAATATCTTCTCCCATTCCGTGGGTTGCCTCTTTGTTTTATTGACTGTTTCCTTTGCTGTGCAGAAGCTTTTGATCTTGTGAAGTCCCAAAAGTTCACTTTCGCTTTTGTTTCCTTTGCCTTTGGAGACATATCTTGAAAGACTTTGCTGTGGCTGATATCGAAGAGGCTACTGCCTATGTTCTCCTCTAGGATTCTGATGGATTCCCGTCTCACGCTGAGGTCTTTTATCCATTTTGAGTTTATCTTTGTGTACGGTGTAAGAGAAATGTCAAGTTTCATTCTTCTACATATAGCTGTCCAATTTTCCCAGAACCATTTATTGAAGAGACTTTTGTCCACTGTATATTTTTTCCTGCTTTGTTGAAGATTATTTGACCATAGAGCTGAGGGTCCATATCTGGGCTCTTTACTCTGTTCCACTGGTCTATGTGTCTGTATTTATGCCAGTACCATGCTGTCTTGGTGATCACAGCTTTGTAGTAAAGCTTGAAATCAGGTAACGTGATGCTGCCAGTTTTATTTTTGTTTTTCAACATTTCCCTAGTGATTCGGGGTCTCTTCTGATTCCATACAAATTTTAGGATTATTTTCTCCAGCTCTTTGAAAAATACCGGTGGAATTTTGATCAGAATGGCATTAAAAGTATAGATTGCTCTAGGTAGTATAGACATTTTAACAATGTTTATTCTACCGATCCAAGAGCATTTAATGGTCTTCCATCTTTTTG
>PISX010010758.1:42958-69091 GCA_004024625.1 Mellivora capensis
GGTATCTTATGGTTCTTGGTGCTATAGTAAATGGAATCGATTCTCTAATTTCCCTTTCTGTATTTTCATTGTTAGTGTATAAGAAAGCCACTGATTTCTGTACATTGACTTTGTATCCTGCCACGTTACTGAATTGCTGTATGAGTTCTAGTAGTTTGGGGGTGGAGTCTTTTGGGTTTTCCATATAAAATATCATGTCATCTGCGAAGAGAGACAGTTTGACTTCTTCATTGCCAACTTGGATACCTTTTATTTCTCTTTGTTGTCTGACTGCTGTTGCTAGGACTTCTAATACTATGTTGAATGCTCTTTTACTTTATTTCAAACAATTCCTTTCCAGTTCATCTATTCCTAAATTAAGCCAAATAATACCACCACATCCTGTGATATTTCATGAAGCTGGCATATTTTCACACATGATATTGAAACTGTTGTGGGGTTCTTGAGTGGCTCCACTGGTTAAGCATCCAACTCTTGATTTTGGCTCAGGTCATGATCTCAGTGCTGTGAGATCAAGCCCTGGGTCAGGCTCTATGCTCAATAGGAAGTCTGCTTGAGATTTTCTCTCCCCCACTCCCTCTGTCCCCCCACCCCAAGCACATTCTAAGAAATAAATCTTACAAAAAAGAAAAAAACCAAAAAGACAATAAACTGTTTTAACAGGATAGCAGAGAAATAAAAGGAACGCATTATAATGATAAAAAAGTACATTTTATCTCAGGATAAAAGTGGCCATTTTAAGATAGGCATGCAAAAATAAGATTAATATAGCTATTTTTTATTAGAATTTCTACCAAAAAAACTTGGAAAATATCAAATTTACCCAGTGTGGAAGTTTTCCCTCAGGATATAGTTTCCTAATCTCTGTGACCGCAAAGTAGGCTGGCAATAAACAGGCATTTCTTTCTAAGATGTATGCTATAACCTACGAAAAATAAAAGAGCAATGTTATTCTTCCTGGTTAGTTCCACATATAAGCTCTTTAAATGCAATAGTGACAACAACAAAGATATTAAAAGCAAAGATATTATTTCATGGATTTACTGGGCTTAATCAGTAGCATAAAGAGTCCATTTATATGTGAAGACTCTCTAAAAATGGAGATTAATGAACAATGAAATGGATGTTACTAAGTAACATTGTTCTAAATGTTGGTAGATTCTAACAGGAAAGCAACAGACCAAAGTATTGATTCTTGCAACATCAGTTATAAAACACAAAGATCTTTTAGGCAGTCTATAGGCTAAAGCCTTATAGCAACTAAAAATATTTGTTTTTTCTTTTCTTTTTTTTTTTTAAAGATTTTATTTATTTATTTGTCAGAGAGAGAGAGGGAGAATGAGCGAGCACAGGCAGACAGAGTGGCAGGCAGAGGCAGAGGGAGAAGCAGCCTCCCCGCTGAGGAAGGAGCCCGATGTGGGACTCGATCCCAGGACGCTGGGATCATGACCCGAGCCGAAGGCAGCCGCTTAACCAACTGAGCCACCCAGGCATCCCGCAACTAAAAATATTTGAATGTCTAAATTGTTATTTTCTTAATTTAAAACCATGACTTAATCAAAACTTAAAATTTTTTTCTGAAATATAATACAAGCAAAACAGTATCTTTAAAACGACAAGTGATTTTTGTAGAAGTTCCCAAAAGAAATAGTCCACAAACTACCACAGTCCACAAACAGTCCACAAACTATGTTTTAAAGGCATAAAACTAGACTTTTTTGAGGTTATAATCAATGAATTGCAGACATATTTAAATTACCTCTCTTGCCGCTAGAAGCTGCTGTACAACGGCTGAGCTTACTGTATTGGGAATTGTCAAGATTTTCTCCAAAATCACTTTTAAGAGATCTCGAACCCCCTGTTACAAGAAAAAAACCCACAGGTTAAAACTAAGTAGTGCCCCCTGTCCTAGTTAAAACACCTAAAGGTTTCAACACTTATATGGTCAGGAAAAAAGTTACCTCCCAGATCACATTTTCAATCAAAGCTAACACTCAAGTCCCTAACATTAGCCCAAAAGAAGAGTCATGTTCCAAAATAGAATTCTAAAGAATGTCTAACAATATGAATGAACAAAGAAAGTCCCTTACAAATAAAAATTAATCTTGCCACACTCTGCTTTCCGGACCCTCACATTACAAGAGTTTCCATTGTTACAATGGTCCAAAATGCTTAAATTGGGCTGAGAGGCGAAATAATTTGAACAGAATTTGAAAATACTCTGAGACATGGACCTTAATGTTAAACTTTCTGGCAGGTGATTCTTTTTGCTCACTCCCTTTGTCGTATTCTAACTTTATTCCCCCTTCTCACTCATCACATACCTAAATCACTCAAACTTATCCAATAAAGCTATTCTGTTAAATGGTCATCTCCGCTGATCTATTATCAGTTACATTACTTCAGAGAAGAATCTGATACATGGAGAAGAAATTTCATCAACATACATTTATTGAGTATAAACTGTGTGATCAATCTTGTAAAAAAGATAGACAAAACATAGACATGACAGAAATTAGAAACAATTATAAAGCACCATACAAATAAGAAGGTAAAAACTTCATGTTAACCTGCTAAGGAAACTAGATGTGGGAGAAACAAAACAAAACAAAACAAACAACTTCTTAGATTTAGTTTTGTATTAAATCATGATTCAAATCAGTAATTACCAGTTAAGTAATTTAGACTAGAGAAAATACAGACATAAAGCCCTGGGTCAGGCATTGGCAATTATTTCAAAAAGGACAGCAACAAAAGTGATTTGAATGAAGGAGAATGGTTGTGCAGCAAGGAAGATCCTGAGTTCTATTAAGGTACACAGAGAGTATATGCTATGCTGTTAGTTTGGCTCAAGAGAAGTGCTGAAGGACAGGTTTTCAAAGGAGGTCAAAGCAGAAGTAAAGCAGGACCTTCTCCCTTGATCAGTTGATGCCTACAACACTTCACAGTTCCACACACCCCTGCTCTGTGCTCTTTCATTTGCAACAGGCCACAACATTCTAAATCTGTGGGATGAAGGGGCCCAGAGTTTGCCTGGTGACTTCTCTATTCATCATAAAAATATATTAGCCAAAAAAAAAAAAAAAAAAAAAAAAAATTAGCCATCTGCATTTTAAAGACTGTTGGGAGGAAAGCAGATAAGCTGTGGGAAACACTGAGCAATCTTAAATCCCTTTAGGAAACACAACAAAATAATTTAGGAAATACAACAAATTTAGGAAATTTGTTTCCTAAATTAATTTAGGAAATACAACAAAAACCAGATTTTGTAAACACTTCCATTTCATTTCTCTCATCAGAAATTAGGATATTACTGCATAAGATAAGATACTACTACATAAGAAATTAAGATACACACTGAAAAATTATTCATGTCTGAAAGTGATTACTTTTTATAATTAGAAAAAAATACCTTATAATCGACTCCCCCAATTATTTTCCGAACCAGTTTAAATGTTAAGGCCCAAAGTTGTGTTCTTTCCCATTCAAGTGTGTCGGAGTTTATCAGGGATTCACAAACCATCCTAGAAAATAAGAATACCCATTACAGTTACAAGACAAAATTTTGCCAAGTTCTCCAATAGCCAATGTGTACTCTGTGTACTCTGGATATTATATCTGTCTTATTATCTGTCATAATGTTCTTCAGAAAGGTATATAACTATTCAATAATACTTTTAAAAATTACATAGTATATTACGTTTTTTATTAGCGTGAAAGACAGAACACAAAATAGAACTAAATAATATTGTGTTATATTTTTACTGGAAAGAAATTTACCAAATGCTACTGATTAAATGTTTACCATCTATCAGTTTGTGGTAGATTATATTTTTCCAAGATGGCTGCAACAAGATTTTCAATCCCACATGTTCTTCTGAAGGGTGGTAATGATACTCCTCCTATGAAGAGGTGGGAGAAGTATCTATATTCTCTTCCCTTAAACATGGGCAGGCCTAAGATTATGGCAAAAGGGACACTCACGACCCCCAAGACAAGATAATGCAACTTCTGCCTAGCCTTCTTTTGAATGCTTGGTCTTGGCACCATCATGCTGTGAAGTAGTCCAGGTCGCATGGACAGGGCCCATGTGGGTTCCAGCTGATAGGCCTGGCTAAGGCCCAGATGACAGTCAGGCATCAACCATCAGATATATGAATGGTGCAACCTTTGTCCTAACTACAGCTATAATCACGATCAGATTGCAATCACAAGACCCTGAGATAAAACTGCCTACTGAGCTCAGTCAACCACCATAACCATGAATGTTAATAAAATGTTAAGTAATCCTAGCCCTTGGACTGAAAGGCAAAGCCTGCCTGGTTTTGAGCCTTTAAATATACAATTCTAGGAACACTACATTCTAGAAACTAAAACCTGAGGTTTTATGAAGGATTATAAAGTTGAGCCTAACTTACTTCTTCATTCCTTCATCCTTTTATAACAATCTAGTCCAATTTCCAAACATTAATAAAAAAAAATTATTTGGATTGCTCTTATCTGGCATTAAACATACCTGGGTGGAAGAAGACCAGTCTCCACTGCCATTGCTAAGCAGTCATAAAGAAAAGAAATTCTTTTAGGACTATGCTGGCCATGAATAAATTTAACAATCCACTGGATGCACTGTTCATGAGATTCCTGGAAAATTAGAAAATGATTACACTTTAGGTCTAAAGCGACATTCTAAAACTGACAAATACCTAATACTACGTCTGAGAGTGTATCAAGACTACGAATGAAATACTCCACTATAAACATTAAAGGACAGAAACAATTTTTAAAAAATGGAAAAATTCAGATTTAGTATTTCAGTTATATTAAGCATAAAATCATACAGTTCTATAAACTCCCACCATTTTTATTACATGGACCTCCAAAAGGAGTAAGATTTTATTAACATACCCATGGTCAACAGAAAACTCTAACAAAGATGTGTCAGTGGGGGGGAAAAATCCACTATGAGTATATAAGCCTTATGAGAATTGTGTGAATCTAATCTCTAAGAGCCCAATTGTGAATCCAATGACATCTTAAATTTCTAGACCTGTATAACTTTAAATCTGATACCAAAATATAGTCCCCATATCAGTCTTACTTCTAGGATGCCCTCAAGAAGAACCTACATGTCCCTCTGGTCTGCACTACCACTGTCTCTCAGATACACTTCTATTGTTGAATGTACATTGCTGATTTAGAAATAGCTATTTTCTTCCTGGCTCCCCCATTAGAATACAAACTTCTTGAAAACAAAGGCCATCCTTAATTCATAAAATGTTCAATGGATTATTAAAAAATTAAAATATGTTGAAAAGATGTTCAACACCAAAGAAATGCAAAATAACCTATGAGATATAATTTCTGTTTTAGATTGGCAAACATCAAAAAATTCAAGAATACCCTACTGTGAGAACCTAGGGAACAGATATCCTTAGACACTGCTAGAGGAGTATAAACTGCTATGACTTTTATGGAAAGCTATTAGGCAATTTCTATAAAAAATTGTAAATAGATATACCCTCTAACCTAGCAATACTAATTCCAGGAATTTATTCAATGTCCTGTGCATAATATTGTTCATTATATTGTTGTTGAAAGTGGAGAAGTTAAGAAATAACCTGTGTCAGTCAGTAGGGGACTGGTTAAATAAAGGAAGGTGCAGCCACGTAATAGATTCTGCTGCTGTAAAAAAGAAAGGCAGAAGTAACTTTCAATGAACTGATATAGAATAACTGATATAGAACTGATATAGAAGTGAATAGTAGGAGAGAAAAAAGGTGCTAATGAATAGTGAACACATTATATGAATGTTATATAAAAATGGAATTTTATATGTGTAAAATATTTCCAGAAGGCAACAAACTGGGGATATTGGCTGGTGATATGAAAAAGAGCAATAATTAAGCTAAGGGAGATGGAAGGTAGATTATACATTGGGTTCTCCTTTTGGTACCTTTTGCATCTGGAGTCATACAAAAGATTACCTATTAGAAGATAATTAAAACAAGATTTTAAAAAAATGAACGTATGCCATGATGTGAGCCATGTTTGAGTAGCAAGTCTTACCACCAGAGGCTCAAACGCAAACACTTTTCATTTTCCTATCAAGAATACACCATGAAAAGATAATACACTACCGAACACCAGCTCTTTAAGGATCATACATTTTGTCTTTTTCATGTATACATTTTCTGGTGACTGTTCTTTGTTACTAAGTTTTACTGCACCTTTCCTCATTTTTATTAGAATATCTCTGTAGAGACGCCTGGGTGGCTCACTCAGCTGTGTCTGCCTTTGGCTCAGGTCATGATCAAAGGGTCCTGGGATCGAGTCCCAATCTGACTCCTTGCTCAGTAGGGAGTCTGCTTCTCCTTCTGCCTGCCTTCCCCCCACCGCTTGTGCACACATACACACTCTCTCTCTCTCTGACAAATAAATAAAATCTTTAAAAAAAGAATACATTTGTATCTTTATTATAGTATCCTTATTGTAGCATCTTTGTTTCTTTACTATAGTATCTGTAACCAAATTATCTTTAGCTAGTTGCTTTGTTGAGTAAATTGATGTAATTTGTATCTCTTACAATCCCTACCAGAGCTGTTCTCACATGCACCAAATAAATCAGAATAGTATGAAAATGGTTTTATGTAAGGTAACATGGGGGAGATTATTTTAAAGACACCTCATACTGTGCTGTCATCAGTTTGAATTCTTACTACAGGTTCTCCACTGGAAGAATGCAAATTGAGGGGCACCTGAGTGGCTAGGTGGGTTAAGCCTCTGCCTTCAGCTCAGGTCATGATCTCAGGGTCCTGGGATCGAGCCCCGCATCGGGCTCTCTGCTCAGGGAGCCTGCTTCCTCCTCTCTCTCTCTCTCCACCTGCCTCTCTGCCTACTTGTGATCTCTCTCTGTCAAATAAGTAAATAAAATCTTTTTTTAAAAAAAAATCTTCTAATAAAAACATTAAAAAAAGAAAAAATAATGCAAATTGAAACAAATGGAAACCAGAATATACAAACAACAAATGAGGACATTTCTCCGTCTCCCTTTCTGGAAGGACCCTAACAGCAACATCAAAATAATGTAAAAAGGAAGGTATCAAAACCCATCAGCGGAATGTGGCAACAACGCAGTACTCACCTGAGAAAGACCACCCCAGAACTGTCTGAAGGCCCCCAGACAGCTAATTAGTTTTGTTTTTTCATCTTCAGGGGTGTCCATAAACATTCTAAAAAACAAAAATCACATTATTTGCTACTAGTTCTAAAAGGGTCATTCCACATAACCAGAATCTCATGGACCTTAGATACCTCCAAGACAAACCTTAGTCAAATCTTGCAAAGACACACAAAACCCTGCCACGCACAGATACTCACCCAGGAAAAGCCTCTTCTATAATTTCCGTTTTCTGTAAAAAACAAAAACAAGAAGTCAGCGATGTTAAAAACAGAAAGAAGAGAAAAGAAAAGAAAAGAAAAGAAAAGAAAAGAAAAAAGAAAAGAAAAGAAAAACAGGGACCCCCTGGGGAAAATATTACAGTGTAATACAGGACAAGTCACCTCAACCGCCGACCCGCACAAAATATCATTTCCGGCCTGGCCTGTCACGAAGGGCGCTGTGGACTTGAAAGGAGACTTTGAATTTGACAGCATTTTGCGACTCGCTAAACCCCGGCAGGCACACAAGGTGTCACAACAAAGGAAAGGTAGGGGTCCGGGGGTGGGGGTCGGGTTCCCGGGGTCTCCCCTCTGCAGCCACCGCCCCGCATCCCCGGCGGCTCCACTCACCACCACATCCTCAAAAATGCTCTGCAGTTGCGTCTCCATCTGTACCATCGCCCCCGCCTGCCCCGGACGCCCGGCGCGCGGCCCGGGTGAGGCCCGAGCTCCGGGAATTGACCGGCAGGAGGGCGGAGACGCTCGCAGGAAACCTCCGCTAGCGAGGGCTGCTTTTTCTCTCAAGCGCTACGCGGAAGAGGATTTCCCCGCCTCAGCCCAGCTAACCGCCGGCGCCCACACGGAAGCCGGAAAGCGTCTGGTGCGCGCAGATAATGAAACCTGAAGAAACCATGATTCAGCCCGTTGGTTCTGCCGGGGAAAGACGGTCCGCCGAGTCAGACGAGAGCGCCCCCAAGTGGAGCCTCGAGCCTACGTCACGCTTAGGCGTCGTCGGCTGCAGGACGCCACCTCCCGGCTGGCGCGGGAGTTGCTTCCTGCTCTGGACTAAAGCTTTTGCCTACCGGGAAGGAAAGAAGCTTGGAGCCCAGGCAGGCAGGCAGGGAGAAGAGCTCCTCCTGCAAACTAGGTCTGTGAGCTGCTGACTTTCTGGAGCCAGGAGTTGAAACCACGATTTCCTTGACGACAGGAACCATATCTTCTCAAGTATGCCTTGCACAGTGCCTGACACATAGCAGGCTTTTAATAAAGGTTAAAAAAAAAAAAAAGAACGCATTATTACTGATTTTTAACCAAACAATAATGTCTACAGTTTTTAGTTATAATCGTCTAAAATAATATTTATCAATTACTGAATATCTAGAGCATCTTTGGTGAACGTAGGGGTAGAGAATGGTTGGCAGGTAGGAAGGCTGATCCATTGGCAGGGTCAGATTAATGGCCAAGTGCTTCGCTGGAGAGTGTCCCCCACGGCCGCGGTCTTCCAAGCATAGGTTTGACCTATTTCTGGAAGCCTGCCCTCCTCATTCAACTTGATTTAGGGTCTCTTTCTTATCCTCATATAACTCCTTAGTGCATTAGTAGTGGAGTTCTCCATGTATGAAATATATGTTCTTTTTTTTTTTTTTTTTTTTTGCTCAGTGCTTTGCTCAGTGCTACACACAATGTTAGGTACTTAATGAACTGTATTGGCGGGAATTAATTTTGTAGAATGTCCCCGCCAGAAGGATAACAGAGCCAGAATTATTAAAATCTAAGTAGCCTAACAATCTAGTGGTCTTTCTTTCTTTTCTTTTTGTATGCCAAACACATTATTTTATTTTGAACTATCTTTAATCAGATAACACTTCGAAGAGTTTCCAGTTACTGTCAGGCAGAATTCCATGCCTCCATGCTGTTTCCAAATCAGTATGTTCTCAGGAAACACTAGCAAACCTTAATATTAGCCAGGGCTTGTATAGTTAAAAAGGTACAGTGGTCAGGAGAGAATTATATATTTTTTCATAACCAAATATAATTTAATTTTTACATCATGCTTTCTGATGCTTCATCTGTTGAATAAAAATTGACCATCTAGTCCTAGATTCTTGATGTGTTTTCCCCCAACAATCATTTTTTCAATTGATGTATAATCTACAAACAAGGAAATAAGCTAACTTTTACATGTTCAGCTCCCGTGAATCTTGATAAGTATTTACACTGGCTTAACTGCCTCTTCAGTTGAGATATGGGGCAGTTTCATCACACCAGGAACTTCCTGGTATAACTTTGCAGCCAATCTCCCTTCCAGAGGCAAACACCATTTTAATTTCTGTAACCACTAATTAATTTGCATGTTCTTGAAGTTTATATAATTGGAATCATACAGTCAGTTTCGTGTCTAGCTTCTTTCACACAACTGCATATTTTGAGACCCATCCAAGTGTATCATTCCATTTTATGAGTATACTAGAGGTTGTTTATCAATTCACCTGTTGGTGGACATTTACATTATTCTCAGTTTTTGAATAATGTGAATAAAGTTGCCATGAGGTGCAACCACTCTGGAAAACAGCATGGAGGTTCCTCAAAAAGTTGAAAATAGAGCTGCCCTATGACCCAGCAATTGCACTACTGGGTATTTACCTTAAAGATACAAACGTAGTGATCCAAAGGGGCATGTGCACCCGAATGTTTATAGCAGCAAAGTCCACAATAGCCAAACTATGGAAAGAACCTAGATGTCCATCAACAGATGAATGGATAGAGAAGATGTAGTATATATATGCAATGGAATACTATGCAGCCATCAAAAGAACTGAAATCTTGCCATTTGCGACGACGTGGATGGAACTAGAGGGTATCATGCTTAGCGGAATAAGTCAATCAGAGAAAGACAACTATCATATGATCTCCCTGATATGAGGAAGTGGAGAGGCAACGTGGGGGGTTTGGAGGATAGGAAAAGAATAAATGAAACAAGATGGGATCGGGAGGGAGACAAACCATAAGAGACTCTCAGTCTCACAAAACAAACTGAGGGTTGCCAGGGGGGAGGGGGTAGGGAGAGGGTGATGGGGTTATGGACACTGGGGAGGTATGTGCTATGGTGAGTGCTATGAACTGTGTAAACCTGGCAATTCACAGACCTGTACCCCTGGGGCTAATAATACATTATATGTTTATAAAAAATTTATAAAAAAAATAAAGTTGCCATGAACACTCTTGAACAAGTCTTCCTACAGACATATGTCATCTTTTCTGTTGGGTAAATGCCTAGGAGCAGAATTTCTGGGTCATGTGGTAAGTATATGTTTAACTTTATAAAAAATTGTCAAAAAGTTCCCCAAAATGGTGTTTACCATTTTATGCATTTTATACTACAAATGTGTGAGAGTTCCAATCATTATGCCAATATCATATTGTCTCAATTGCTGTAGCTTAATAGCAAGTCTTACAGTAGGGTAGCCTAAGTTCTCCAATTTTAATATTTTTTTCAAGCTTATTTTGGTTATCCTAAGCCCTTTGCATTTCCATATAATTTGTGGAATCAGCTTGTCTATTTGACAAAAAAAAATACCGGGATTTTTATTGGGATTAAATTGAATCTATAGACTAATTTGGGTATAACTGTTACATAAACAATATTGAGTCTTTTAGTCTACAAACATGGTAGATCTCTTCATTTAAGTAGGTCTTCTTTTATTTCTTCAGCAATATTTGATGATCACAGCCCTAAGTGAGAGAGTGGTTTTGTTAATTCTATATGCCATAATCAAGAATTGGTCCATTCCATTAAAATAGTCTTCTAAATCCTTACCTTGAAATTTCTATAAAATTCCCTCAGCAGAAAATGTCAAGCCACTAAGTGTTCACTAGAAGGAAGGAAAAAAAATGTATTAAGGAAAGGACTGGTTGGAGATCTGCTTGAATGTGTAACATATCAACTGTCTTAGCTTTCCTCAAAAATGACCAAACCTTCAGCAGGAAGAATAATTACCTGGAGCAGCTTAAAGAGAGTGGGCAAAAAGACGAACATGTAATTGCACCCAAGCCAGTGTGCTAATGATCAAACCAGTGCCGCTGAACTGGTTCCAGGTGGAGGCTTAGTGCTGGGAACAGGAACTAAATCAGAAGTTGAGGAAATAAGTAAAGGCAGAAATGGAGGTAGAGGTGACCAGCAAGAATGGAACAAACTGAGAACACCTAGGACGTCTCTGTGAAAAAGGCTGGTACATTCAGATTTTTATGAGTGCTGGACTCAAAGACAAAGACTTGAATCAGCCTGGAGAGTGAGGCCAGGGCAGGCATCATTCTGAATTGAAGGACCCTGAAAGCCCAGGTGGGTAGTCTGAGTTAGCAGCTAATGATAAGTTTGCTTTGGGTTTGTAAATAGTGGAGTGAGCTATAAAAAAGACAAAAGAAAATGAAAAAAGAAAGGCAAAGGGAAAAAAGAAACTTAAAAAACAAGCACATGGCTTAGAAGAAATACTAGGCTAGATTTGAGGGTCCAGGGGTCTACCTACCTCCCTAAGGATTAGGATATGGCAAATGTAATGGGGAGCTGGGAACCCTAGATTTCACTAGTGGAGATGAAACAGCTTAAGGTCTTTGGAGGATGGGAGTAGAGAGGAGACATACCCCATCAACATGTGAACAACATAAGGGTACCATGTGTATCTTCATGTTTTCTGTTCCAAATCTAGTATAATGTCATGAATGAATGAATGAATGAATGAATGATGAATGAAGGAATGCTGAGATTGTAAAGGAAGGTGTGGAGAGTAAGGTGGGTTTCAGGTTCCAAGCAGATAAATGATCTCATGGACTCCTCAATGAAATGAAAATCTGTTCTTTGCCCTTAACTTCTGAAGGATAATATTGAAGCCCTTGTAATGTTGTGCTGTGTTTTGGTTTCCCTGGAGCCCTTGAGATACCCTAGGTAGTCTAACAATGTGATTTGGGGTAAGGAAGTTTCTCCCATAAGGTCAACCTCTGGAGGCGCTGGAGATTGAATTCAGCTATGTAGGCATCAAGCATTCCTACACAGTGGAGCCCCAGTAATCTCTGGACACTGGACTCAAGTGAGCTTTAGCGATGTTTCATGTGTGTTGTCACGTATTGATGTCAGGAAAGTAATGCCGCCCACAACTCCATGGGGGCAGCACACTGGAAAGTCTTTTTGGAGCTTCCCTGGACTCTTTCTTATGTGTCATTTCCCCTTGGCTGATTTCCATATGTATGTTTTAGCTATAATGAACCACAACCATGGGTATAACATGAGTCTTTCTAGAAAATTATCAAACCTAAGTGTTGTCTTAGGGACTCCCCAACTTGAAATGGGTGTCAGAGATGAAGATAATCCTGAGGACTGCCCCTTTTAACGACACACATTACAATTCCACTTTTGTTGGGAAGGAAAGAAGAGAAGAGAAGAGAAGAGAGAGAAGGGAGAAAGCTTGGGAGGAAATGAGGGAAGAAGGGAAGGATGGAGGAGGAGAAGAAAGAATATGTCAACCACGATCTATCTTTATAGGTATGTCTTTATATCTTTATAGGTATATCTATATAGGTATAGGCTTGCAAGCATCAGGAGAAAGTATAGAAGTATTTTTGTCTCTTGTGGGCAACATAATAGCCCCACAAAGGATGTCCATATCTTCATTGCCAGAACCTGAAAAGATGTTAGATTTCATGGCAAAGGGGAATTAAAGTTGCAAATGGAGTTACAGTTGCTAATTAACAGCTGACATTAACCTAGGGGGACTACCCTGCATTATTTGGATAGACTCAATGTAATAAAAAAAAGTCCTTAAAAGTAGAAGAGGGAATCTGAGGAGGAGAACCAGAAGACATGTCTAAGGAAGAACAGTCAAAGAGACACAAGATTTCTGGCCGAGAACATGGAGAAGGGAAACCATTAGCCAAGGAATGTGAGTGGCTTCTAGAAGCTGGAAAAGGCAACGAATGAGATTCTCTCCCTAAAGCCTCCAGAAGGGAACCCAGTCATATGGACACCATGATTTTGGCCTAATGAGACCTGTAGCACACCTGTAACAAACAGAGCTATAAAATAAATTTATATTGTCTTAAGCCGCTAAGTTTGTGGCAAAAGACTTACATTTAAATTTCTTCAACCCAAGCTACTTCATTCCTTTTTCCTTTCTTTCTTTTGAAAGAACGGCTTTTCAACTTCAAGCTTATTATTTTTTAAATCTGACCATATAGATTTCACATCCTAAAGAATTCTGATTCTTATAATTTATTTTGCCTTGCAAAAACCGCATTTTTCCTGCATCATTTTATTTGTATAGAGATGTTTTGATTCAGATAGTATTGTAACTCATACTGGTAGTGTTCATTGTGTTGTCTGGAATTAAAAACTTTTTTTTAAAAAGATTATTTATTTATTTATTTGACACAGAGAGAGAGCACAAGCAGGGGGAGCAGCAGAGGAGGAAAAGGGAGGAGCAGGCTCCCCACTGAGAAGGGAGCCTGATGTGAGACTCAGTCCCAGGACCCTTGGATCATGACCTGAGCTAACGGTGGATGCTTAACCCACTGAGCCACCCAGTCACCCCCAGAATTAAAAACTTTAATTTTCTGGTTATACATTGTGAAATCAATTGGTAATACTATTAATATAATTCTTAACTCCTTTTTGCTGTACAATTTTTCAAAGCACTATATGTAAATATTAAAAAGATGAATAACTCTCCAAAGCTTGTATTGGAAAAAAATTTTTCAACAAAACTTCTCCCCACCTTTCATTTCCCAGAACTTAGCCACTTTCAATTCTTTTTCTAAATAACATGCTTTATTCTACTATTTCTTGCTAATTCCATTTTAGAGACTATATTTCAACTTGCCATGTTCCCTGATATGTTTCACATTTCCTCCTTCTCCAACCTATTCATGTATCAGAATTTGTTAAGCACATAATTACAGACCATTCATACCATTCTGACTTTGTAGCTATTATTTACAGCTTAGCAACACAGTGCACTGTGATTACATTTCCCTTTTCTATATCACTTTTTGTTTTGTTTTGAGAGTTAATAATTGTCTAATTTTTTTTTCTTTGCTTAGTTTTGGATGTGCCAATCACTAATTCATGCAGAAACCTCTGAGTCCTAAATCTCCTCTCAGGAACCAGCCACAGAGTATTCACCAACTTATCTTCCCCTTGGGGACATTCCCCTGGATCCTTTGCCTGCCCAAATTGTCTGCTCTCTACACCTGCCTCAAGGCTCCTGGCCAGGGGATAGGTTCCTGGTGATTGTCTTTTGCCCTCTCCTATATAACATCTGTGTGCTCAGCTTCATGCCTTCCCCTTCCTCTATTTACTCCCTTGTTTGGGGGATGGAGGAGAGCACATCTCCCATTATCTTTCCCAAACGACTATTTATTTTCCCCAAACTAGTTTGAAAAATTTAAAGTCTAGAGAAAAATTAAAATTTTACAATCAACACACATATTTTAGACATTTTACCACATATACGATTTCTTTATCTCTTCCTCTCTCTCTTTTCTCTGTCCCTCTCCCAATCTAATTCTATCCCTGTGAACTATTTGAGACTTATTTCCAGACTTCATAACTTCACTCTGAAATATTTTACCATGTGACTTCTGTAAGTCAATGCACCTAGGACCTGACTTTCTTAGCCACAATAAACTTATCACACTCAAGAAATTAAACATTAACACTGTACTGTTATGTGGAATGCATCTATACTCACATTTTTGCACTTGTCTCAGTAGTGTCCTTCAGTTGTCATTTTTTTTCTTCCACATTTACTCCATTTTACTCTTCCAGGATCCAATCAGGGATCTTGCATGGCATTTAGTTGTTAGGTTTCTCCTTTGAGATTGCAGTTCTGTTATCCTTTCTGTCCCCACTTCATAAAATTGACACTTTTGAAGATTCCACAGAGTTGTTCTGCAGAATGTCCCTCAATTTGGATTTGTCTAATTTCTCATGCCATATTGGTCCCATCCTATCAAAATGTTGTTTTTTGGGGTGCCTGGGTGGCTTAGTTCATTCAGCATCTGCCTTTGGGTCAGGTCATGGTCCCAGGGTCCTGGGATAGAACCCCACTTCAGGCTCCCTACTCAGTGAGAGCCTACTCCCTCTGCCTGCTACTCCCCCTGCTTATTCTCTCTCTCTGAAAAATAAATAAATAAAATCTTTTAAAAAATTAAAGTGTTGTTTTTTAGAAGGTTTAGCTCTTTGCCTGATGTAAGCTATAAAGAAAAAAAATACGTATATACCCATATACATATATATATACACATATTCACAAAATCAAGGTTGTGCGTAATTTCAAGTGGCTCACAGACCTTCCCCTGAAGCCTATACATGCAAGTGCTTGAAAGCTTGGCAAAAACTGTGCTCTAAACATAACTGGCATGGGTAATGGGACTCATGATCCTGCTACTCAGCAACAGTGTTTGAGTTATGTTTTAAGTTACATAATGTTTATTAGAAATGTTACCTATTACATTATGGAATTATTTGTTTTCTTAAAATTCATATGGTAAAGCCCTACTACTGCAGAATATGTACTTGGAAACAGAGTCTTTAAAAAGGTAATTAAGTTAAGACGAGGTCATTAGCATAGGCCCTAATCATTATGGCTAGTGTCCTTATAAGCAGAGAAGATTGGAACATAGACAGAGACAGCAGACAGATGAATGCACAGAGAGCCAGCCATGGGAAGTCATAGAGAGAAGGTGTCCCAAGTCAGGGAGAGAGGCCTTAGGAGAAGCCAACCCCACATCACCTTGATCTTGGACTGCCAGCTAACACACACACACACACACACATTATTATAAAATTATGCAGTCTAGTGTATTTTGTCATGGAATCCCTAGCAAACTCATGTTGGTACCTTTCTGAATTCCCTTATAAAAGTTCAATTCTTTCCTCCTCTATTCCCCTGGCAGTTCTTTAATACCACTCATGTAGGACATATCACACTGTATCATGGTTATAACTTCTACCAGACTGAAGCTCTTTAGAGTAGATGCTAACATTCTTGGATCATCTGGCATAAAATCTGGGGCTTGGTGGTGCTCAGTTGTTATTTGTTACTCTGAATTGAATAAAAGCAACCAAATAAAGTGCCTTTGTTTCATGAGTGTGTCTTATCTTTGAAATGATAGCTATTTCTGAGATGCTGGATATAGGAAAAGATTTGGATCACATCCAAGGTTATATCTAGATAAGTTATAATTTATTGCAATTTGGTTTACTAGACATTTATGAGGGTGGTCTTAATCCTCTTAGGTTATTTCTGAAACCATTAATGATTTATTTAACAAGTGTCTATTGAATGTCTTCTAGGTGCTGGGCATTATAATAGATACTGAACCAAGTACGGAGCCAAAACTGACCTTGTTCCTGCATGCCAGAGAGATTCCAGAGTCTTGGGAAATAATCCATTCCTGCCAGATTTCAGGGAAGTAGAATGAACCCACAGCCCATACTTTCATGGACCTTGGAGAGCCTTGGAGAATTCTGGTAGCATGATAACACTCTAGTTGTAGGATGTCTTTTCTGGAGATGTCTCCAGAATTTCAGTCACAAATGATCTCCACTTGAGAACACTGAAAATAAGAAGAGCCTATCAGAACTTGGAAAACTTTTGGCAGTAATATTATTTCTGAGTTTTGAAACAAATAAGAAAGAGTCTTAAAATTCTAACATTACTGGGTCTTATTTATGCACTTGAGGCAAAGTAAGAGAAACAGTGCTCCAGGACCTAGAGACAACCTTAGAAATGTTGATTGTTCCATAGAAAACAACAGAAATGCCATAGGAGGCATCAGCCAGGTTTCTGACTTCTGATTCATAAGAGGTAATAATTGGTGGTTCAAGTGACAAGTTGGCGCAAGTTTCTCTGGCCAAATACATTAATGGCAGCGTTTGAAAGATGGGAGAAATTAGGGGTAGATTAGGGATTAGCAGTACTACAAAGGGCCAGTTAGTAAGTATTTTATGCTTTGTGGGCCAGAAGCAAAACTAAAGAAATTATGTGGTTATGTGTATAAAATCAGAGATATGTATGTATTTATAAATAAGTTAAGAAATAAATCCTTGCAAATTTTTATTGATAAAATTTAAAAAGTAATAATAATAAGGTACCTTTTTTTTCCCTTCTTGGTAATAAGTGTTTCCTGATAAGACGTCTGGAACTCTTTTTCCCTCCAGGGTTGGGAGAAAATTTTGTTTAACCGAGGTTCAAAATGACCATTCTCTATCTCCAAGTTGATCATAAATGTTCAACTGTGTTGACTGGCAATGAGATTTTATGTATTTCATCTTGGAAAATGTCTTTTCACACTCATAGGTATTGCAAAATACTGATATCAATCTATAGGCTCTGATTCTACTTTATCATCGTCGTTGTTTGGATGTCTAATAACCCAGACACTCTACTTATATTTCAGTTTCAAGAACTTGGGTCCTATAGCCCATGCTGAGTTTTTTTTTTTTTTAAGATTTTATTTATTTATTTGACAGAGATCACAAGTAGGCAGAGAGGCAGGCAGAGAGAGAGGAGGAAGCAGGCTCCCCGCTGAGCAGAGAGCCCGACATGGGGCTCGATCCCAGGACCCTGGGATCATGACCCAAGCCGAAAGCAGAGGCTTTAACCCACTGAGCCACCCAGGCGCCCCCCATGCCGAGTTTTTAACCTTGACCTTCATGTAAAATCTTGCCTCTCAGCCCTGGTTCAGCCTTGCTAACACCAGTCCCACCTGGACTGCTAGTCCTAGCATCAGCTCCAGTGCTGGATCTTCACTTGCAAAGGGCTGGCATCTGCCCTTCTTATACTAACTGCCCATTTGTGTAACTTTCTGCTTGCTAGGCATGCTCATCAGTATCTCTGTGTTTTTCTGCCTTTTCCTTATGACAGGCCCTCCTTGAAGTTGGCCATCTGCCCCCTTGTTATTATGTTATTTGAGGTCTCTCAACCTTGACAGACTCCTTCCTGCTGCTGGACCTGAGCCTAGTATCTACCTTACCTCCCCCACCTCTCTCAGTGGATCTAGTTTCTCTGGACCTTCCCAGTCTGGCTCGTCCAGCTACCACTCAAGCTCTAGGGTGGGAACCAGAAAGGGCAGGTTTACGTGACCTAAGAAAGTTAATGCTGGCAGTCCCTGGAGCTTTCCCAAGACAGCAGTGAATAGGTTTTCTGTGGTTTTAGAAAAGCTCTCAGAAATCATGATGACCTTGTAGAGTGTGAGAAATATTTAGGACTGGTGGGAGATGTAATGATAGCTGCTTACCAGAGCATAAATGTTCTAGGAAGAAGCTTTCAGAACCCAGAAGGTGCAGATTGTTCTAAAGTTTAAAGGAGGGGGGGTACACCTGGGTGGCTCAATAGATTAAGTGCCTGCCTTTGGCTTAAGTCATGATCCCAGAATCCTGGGATTGAGCCCCACATTGGGCTCCCTGATTGGTGGGGATCCTGCTTCTCCTTCTCCCACTCACCCTGCTTCTGTCTCTGTCTCTGTCTCTCTCTCTCTGTCTTTCTCTGTCAAATAATTAAATAATTATATATATTTCTTAAAATAAAGTTTATGGGGGAAAAGAATAGCATGGCTTTTAAGGTTCAAGAGACTTAGAGTATAGAGTCCGATCAAGGTACCAGACAGTGTATTCTGAAGTCTAAGTTGCATGGGGGGGGGTTGTAGATTTGGTCAGTGTCCAGTGCTCAGGTGAACTGTTGGTGTGGAGGTGGAGAAAAATCAAGGCCATCCCACCTCAGGTTTAGCCTTAGCATAGGTACAGCCATCTTAGCTCTGGCAGCCATCTCAGACCCCTGTGCCCAAGGGCTGAACTTTCCCCACCCTGCTTTAGTAAGCCCCACCCTGCTTTGGTTCCAGGAAGCCCCACCCTGCTTTGGTTCCAGAGACCCCCACCCTGCTTTGGTTCCAGGAATACCCACCCGGCTTTAGTAACAGGAACCCATAAATACCCCTGCCTTAACTAGCTCCAAGTCCCTACTCTGCTGTGTCAGGTATACTTGGGTCCAAGCTTAAGCTTGTCAAATAAACCCTCATGTGATTGCATCGGTGTTTGGCTCCTTGGTGGTCTCTCCGATGCGAAAACTCGGGTACAACATTGGGACTAAGTTTCTAAGAGTTGGGATACTCAAAAGAGGTTGGGGTTTAGGGCTCATTTAGGGGAATTGCTATAGTAGAAAATATGACTAGAGACTGGACAATGCTAATAACATCTCTACCGTAACTGCGTGTGTGTGCCCCAGGTAGAGCCCCTGAGGTCTACTCACCTCAGGACCTAAAGCACTAAGTTATTTTTCCATTAATTTAGTAATTTAGAGATAAACTGAGATCCTCTTAAAAATGAATAATGTCAAGAGTCAATAATTAACTTGTGAGAAAGACAAGATTGTATCAGAGGCCTCTTAACTTTTCTAGTATTTTTGTGTTCATGGGGTTGAAAGAGGTGGCGGATGACGATGGAAGAAGAGAGGAGGGCTGTTTTGGCAGTGGGGGGAGGCAATGAATTATATAATCTAGAGAGCAAAATGGAGTCTCTCACGTCAGGCAGGAGCCCGTGTTAAGGTATGACTTAAGCGGTTAAGGTAGCTCGAAGATAACGCCCAGACCAAGTCCGCTGACACCCCACAGCTAATAAGGAGCAGAACCCGAGGACATCTGCAGAGGCCCCAAACTCATCAAACCCCTTTAAAAAGGGGAGGATTTGGTCAGCAAACTGTCGGACTCTTCATGACTCGTCTACATCTGACCGCTTAGAAAGGGCAACCGCGGCCGAACGCTCTGCCCAATGGACCTGGGAACTGAACCGGGAGCCTTCCCTGCTGGAACCTCCGAGGCAGGCAGTGCCCAGAGCCACCCGGACTGCAGGCCTTATCTCCGCTGTGCGCCCGCAGGCGGACTTCGCGTTTGCTCACTTCCTTCCTCCACCCTTCTGTTATCTTGTTTGTCCTGTGACTCGTCTGCTGTCCTGCTCTGTGCGCTGTGGAGGAAGCCGAGTTTACTAGCAGGGTGAACTGTCATTGAGCCTGGAACCCTGAACCTGCTTTATCGTTGTGGTTCAACTTTGCTTTATGACTGAATAAAGCTGACACCGTGGAAGGACACAACTCGGGGGTGCGCCTGCGCAGCGCGGGCATGACTGTAATAAAAATAGGGAGTCAGAGTCAGTGATGCTCTGGTGAGCAAAGCCGGTATAGGATCGCGTGACGTCATGGCGCCGTACCCCGAAGCAGCGTCTGAGCGCAGCTGGGGAATCAGTACCAGGTAAGCATGCTGCAGTCAAGGTATTATAGAAGTTATTATAGAAAATATCAAGACAAACAGTTAAAAATCAAGAAGACAGAAGGACACCTGGGTGCCTCAGTCGGTTAAACATCTGCCTTCAGCTTAGGTCATGATCTCAGTGACTAGGAATGAGCCCACTCAGCGGGGCGTCTGCTTTTCCCCTCACCCTCTGCACCCCCCCACCAACTCCTACATGTGTACACTCCCTCCTTCCCTCTCTCTGACAAATAAATAAAATATTTTTTAATAAAAATATTTTTTAAAATTTTTATAAAATATATTTTTTAAAGATTTTATTTATTTATTTGTCAGAGATAACAAGAGAAAGAGCACAAGCAGTGGGACCTGCAGGCAGAGAGAGGGAGAAGCAGACTCCCCACTGAGCAAAGAGCTTGATGCGGGACTCTGTCCCAGGACCCTGGGATCATGACCTGAGCTGAACGTAGATGCTTAACCAACAGAGCCACCCAGGCGTCCCTAAACAAATAAAATCTTAAAAAAAAATCAAGAAGACAGAAGCCAAGATAACAGATTATGGAGGTCCAAATAGGAGAGGTTAAAATAGAGCGAAGTCTTAAAAAGAAGGTAAAATG
Source organism: Mellivora capensis (assembly GCA_004024625.1). NCBI lineage: Eukaryota > Metazoa > Chordata > Mammalia > Carnivora > Mustelidae > Mellivora > Mellivora capensis. The sequence goes on from PISX010010758.1 coordinate 64,021, forward strand.
TGAGATGTTCAAAAGATGTATCAGTCAAGGTCCTCCAGAGAAACAGAACAAGGTGAAGATGGAGAGAGGGAGAGGGAGAGAGACAAAAAGGAATTGACTCCCTAGATGGTTGGCGCTGGCAAGTCCGAAATCCAAAGGGCAGTGCAAGCTGATAGGCTGGAAAGGAGGGCTAATGGTATCGTCTTGAGGCAAAATTTCTTGTTCTTTTAGCCTTAAACTGTTTGGACGAAACCCACCAATATTATTGAGGGTATTCCCCTTTATTTAAAAGTCAATTGATTGTAGATGTTTCCACATTTACAAAATACCATTGTGGCAACACCCTAGATTACATTTTGATTCAATAGCTGGAATGATAGCTTAGCCAAATTGACACACAAAACTACCATCATGGAAAGGATAGTAAAAGTAGATCTGTTGATGGCAGTCAAGGCGGGTTGAGTAGGTTGTCATAAATGCAGATAGAAAAATTGAGGTTGTATGTCAGATGACTAGATAATGGCCCTAATTACTAAGAATCTCCTAATTTTGATGCCAGTTGTGATGCAGACTTGATTTTTCTTTCTTATCCTCGGTTGCCACTACAGCAATGATAACAATAACATCCCCTGAAGTGGGAGTTTTGATACAGGTAGAGTCTCACTTCTGAGATAGCGCTACCCAAGGTGACCTTGGGCGAGTACTCAAGCTCCAAAGGTCTTCTAGTCTTATCTGCAAAATTGGCAAGTTTAAGTAGAATCCAGAGTAAATGTTTGCAGAAGAGAATTCAAAAGTGCATGCACTACTCAAAGTGAAGTCTCTACACTGAACTTGGCTACATATAAAATGGCTTGGAGGGGTAATTCAGCCCCAAATCCAGAAGATTCTAATGCAGTTGAAGTGGAGCCTGGGCCTCAGAATTTCAAAAATAAAAATGAAAATTAAAAGACTACTCTGGATGTTTCTATCAAGTGCAGAGAACTATGTGCCAAAGGTATCCAAATAATGTGTTCGGTTTTTGGTTTTTTTTTTAAGATTTTATTTACTTACTTGAGAGAGAGTAAGCAGAGCAAGAGGGGGCACAAGCTGTGGGGGAGGGTAGAGGGAGAGGGAGAAGCAGATCCCCCACTGATCAGGTAGCCCCATGCAGGGGCTCCATCCCAGGACCATGGAATCATGACCTGAGCTGAGGGCAGACGCTTAACTGACTGAACCATCCAGGCATCCCTAAAGCATTTTTTTAATATGTTGGTTTTTAGCTGTGCTGTGAAGTTTATACAAATATAGAAACCTTCTTGAATATCCCTAAAGAGGCTTTTTGTTTTGGGTTATTTTAGAAGAAAACAAATAGCCAGATCATATTAAAATTTGACTATTGTATTATTCTTATTACCTATGTTTTGATTAGTATTTAATGTTTGTCTACAGTGTCCCGGAAAAGGACTTTCATCTCTTGATGCTATTATTATTTGACATTTTTCCCTCTCTTTTGATTGTCCAATCACTGAAGAACTATAATCTTCCCAAACACTTAAAAGTTAGTCACAGCCCTGTAACTCATTCAGTTTCTCTTTGCTGGGCTAGAGAAAGGAAGGAGTACAGCTGTCTTCTAGTAAAACAGGTTTCTACGGCTAATGGAGTCTATGCTGGCTTTACCAACGGAACAGCCTGTTGAGAGGAGCAGTGTTAAGAAATATAAAATAATTTGTATTGTAAGTATAATTTTTAATGTTAGTCTTTGTAGCCTTTTTTTTTTTGACAGAGGGAGAGAAGGTCACAAGTAGGCAGAAGGGCAGGCAGTGAGAGAGAGTGGGGAGCAGGCGCCCTGGGGTGCCTGAGGTGGGGCTCTATCCCAGGACCCTGAGATCATGACCTAAACCAAAGGCAGAGGCTTAACCCACTGAGCCACCCAGGTACCCCTAGTCTTTGTAGCTTTATGACAATGTTAAGTGTATAAATCCCCATTTATATTTGTGTTGCTATTTAAGTGTAAAGTTTTTAAGTGATTGTATACATAGCTTTATCCCTTCTGACAACTGTGATGCCAGTTAATATTTTAAATCGTATTTTGCTTAAGAAATATGAGTAACAACAAATTAATATTTGACCAATCTAAAAAGTGGGGATCTGTGGTGAAACACTTGGCACCATTGATTTTAGTATGATTATAATCAGCCCCCCAAGTCACCCTTTTATACTGCATGAATATCTTTAAGAGTAGAGAGTCACTCTGAGTAGTCTGTCCACTGCCTTGGTTTTCTTACCACCCAACCATTCTCTGTTCTGCTTGTTATTACTGTCCTGATAGTCAGTCCTTCCTCTGTCCTTGCCCTGCTGCGTCTCCATAACAATAATACTACAGCATATGATGATGATTGTGATGATGATGATGGTGATTATCATTATAATTTTCTCATATCCTCATCTTGAATTATTCTCTCCTCTTGCTTTCCTGATGGCTTTGATAGGCTCCACTTTCATGACATTTCTCTTTATCTGCATTCTTGGCTGATTTCTTTCTTCTCTTTGCACATTGCAATGTTCAGTGTTCCACTGAACCCTGTGTAAAGATCTTCTCTGTAGGCAATTTCATCTTCTCATCATTTTTTTTTGAAGATTTTATTTACTTATTTGTCAGACAGAGATCATGAGCAGGAAGAGAGACAGGCAGACAGAGAGAGAAGGGGAAGCAGGCTCCCTGCTAAGCAGAGAGCCTGATGTGGGGCTTGATCCCAGGACCTTGGTATCATGACCTGAGCCAAAGGCAGAGGCTTTAACCCACTGAGCCATCCAGATGCCCCTCATCTTTTCATGATTTTTTAAAAGTGACATTCTCAACCAAGAATTTCAAGCAAGCCAGGAGGTCTGACTTCTCACTGAGTTTGCATCACACAATTTCAAACCCTTTCTTGCTGACTTATCGTCCAGTATCACAAGGCAAAAACCAACTGATTAATTTCTCACACTTCTCAGGTTGCAGTTTTCTCCTTAATTCCTTATGTTAGTTAATGTCACCACCATTCTGTCCCTCAAGCATTGTATCTAGAAGCAAATGAAACAATGTATGTAAGCATTGAGCCCAGTAACTATAACAAAGTAAACTGTCAAGATGTTCTATTTATTCATTATCCTTCTGGGAACTTTGGAGTGTTCACTGCTATGCCATTTATTATATTTATGCCATCTTATAAATTTAAGAAATTACAAACCACTTGGAAGCAAAATCTTGTACATCATTCATTTTCCTTCCTTGTATCCTTCTAATGGTTTACTACTATCTATAATAGAAGCTCAACATTTTAAAATCATAGTTTCAGGGTACCTGGGTGGCTCAGTTGGTTAAGTGACTGCCTTCCGCTCAGGTCATGATCCCGGAGTCTGGGGATCAAGTCCCCCATCGGGCTCCCAGCTCCACAGGTAGTCTGCTTCTCCCTCTGATCTTCTCCTTTCTCATGCTCTCTCTCACTGTCTCTTTCTCAAATAAATAAATAAAATCTTTATAAATAAATAAAATCATAGTTTCAAAAGTACCCTATTTCCAAATTTTAACACAAGCTTCATTTAAAAAACTTTACCTGTATCTATTGTGTTTTTAACACTCTTTATTCAGCCATCTAAAGCCAAATATTGGGTTCTCAGTGGTTTTTTGGAGTCCAGAGCTTCTCCCCTCTCTACCTTGTCAATAGTTTAAGATACATATAAACCTCAATATCAAGAAGCTTATTCCGGGGATGCCTGGGTAGTTCAGCTGGTTAAGTGTCTGCCTTCAGTTCAGGTCATGATCCTGGAGTGCTGGAATCAAGTCCCACATTGGGCTCCCTGCTCAGCAGGGAGCCTGCTTCTCCCTCTGTGGCATGTGCCATCTCCCTCTCTCTCTCTCTCTCTCTGACAAATAAATAAATAAAATCCTTAAAGAAAAAAAAAGAGAAGCCTATTAAGAACTACTACATATTTAAAGGTAATGATTATATGAGATTAAAAATGAACCTTTTTCTTGAGGAACTTACAGAATAATGCAGGGAAGAAGTGAAAAATGTATGGAAAAAGTATAATCATGAAGAAACAAACACGAAGATTTAATTTAACAGGAGGAAGTTTGAGAGGATCCTAAGGACAGCTAGATGTTGTTTATTTTCCCATCAAATTTGAATGGCAAAAGGACCAAAGATAGGATATAAAACCAAAATATACCAATACGTAAATCTATGAGGTTTACCACAGGACTATGGTAAGTCTATGCATGAGGTTTATGGTAGGACTATTTCCCCGTTTCGCCACTTTGTGTTCCCAGTCTTGGTCACCTGTGGCTTTTGAGGATCATGACGAGGGGCTAAGTGCTAGTCATGCTACTTAATAACCGTTTATGTTCACTTTTCCCCCTCCATTCTCTCCACTGAATCCATACCTGCTGGAAGGTCACTGAAACTTGGGCTAACTTTCAGATTTCATTAAAAAATTGTTTTTACAGCATTTTAAAGTATTTTCTTAATCGTTGAATCCATTTCTATGGTAAAAGTTAACCTAGGTTAATTTCCCAGTTGATTTTCAGAATGAAAACAAACACAATCAATGTTTACGTAGATCTTTACTATCTAAGCAATTTTGTTGTTGTGAGGTTTTTTTAAAAGTCAGAATGAAGGTTATTGGTGTTTTAAGATACCTTCCTAAGTAATTTGTGGGTCTGTTGCATTCATAGTTTATGGCTATATATTATGCAAGTTCTGTTATCCAGAGTATTTATCATTGGACTTACTGGGTGGGGAAAAAGGTCAGTGAGAAGAATTCTCCTTAACTATATCACAGCTTAATTTCAGGTATCTTATCAATTCCACCACACGCAGTAGAGATAATAAATGACACACACAATCTTTCCTCACAGAGCCTTCACTTCATTGATCTGAGCTATAGATCATAGCAGATCATTTGTCAGTTAATTATTTGAAACTATATTTTTACATGGGTTAGATATTCTCATACCTCTGTAGGACAGAGTTGGGCAGGGAAGGGGGAAGTGGGAACCTCTGCTCCTGAGGATTGAGGTAGTTAAAAATTTCACAGTTGAGGAATGCTTTTAGATAAATGATCTCCAAAT